>JAQZBX010061170.1:0-17155 GCA_029593785.1 Cabassous unicinctus
AAAAATAAATAAATAAATAAATAAATATTGCCTCTATGAACTACATTGGCTGATATTTTTTAGTTTGTATAATAATCGCATTCCACCCTTTTACCTAGAATTTTTGTATTCATGCTCATAATCAAAATAAATTTGAATTTTCTTTTCTCTTTACTATACTTGAGTGATATTGGATTCAAGGTTGAATTAATCACATAAAATAATTAGAGTTCATTTCCTCCATTTTCTGATGTCATAAAGTGATTATAAAATGACAGAATAATAGATTAAAAGGACAACTGTGAAACCTGCTGCCTAAGTTAATATCCTAGCTCTGCCTCATACTAGCAGTGTGACTGGGCAAATTACTTCACTGGATTCAGTTTCTTCATCTGTAAAAGAGTAATAATAAGCATATTAATCACAATGGTTACAGCAAGGATTAGAAAATTTAATACATGTAAAGAATTAAGAACACTGCCTAGCACATGGTACAGGCTCAATAAATTTTTGCTAATATTTTCACAAAAGTAGGACAAATAAAACATATGAAGATAATGCATGGAAGGCAAATAAACTTACAGTCCAAATAAAAGGTTTAAATTCTACATAGGTATGTTATAAAAATTGAAAAGTTATATTACAGCAAAACAAAAAGTGAGTGATGGAAAGTGTCCCCTGAGATATCAAAGGTATATACTCTTCATGGTGACCTTGTTTAGAGAAAGGTGCCAGAAATAACTTATTCACAAAGTTTGTTTATATGATGGAAGCATGTATAAATTGATCCATATCTGGGAGGAATGGACAATCAGTAAAGATGTGTGTTTGTTTTACTTGAAAATGGTAGACACTTGATCATAAATGATGCTCATAAGGAATTTGTAGAGAACAAAAGGTGGAAAATACAAGACAGAGGATGGGTAGAGCAAGAACCCTGAAAAGTGGATGGGCACATGCTCCAGAGAACAAAGAGAGGAATTTATAAATACCAGAAGAGGAGAAAATTATTGATGAAGATTTATAGAAATGTACAGATTTGGTGACAGAAAATTCAGTTATACCCAACAGATGTTTATTTTTTAATTGTGAAGTATCAGATAAGATCAACTGTCAAAAGTGAAGGGTGAGAGGATGATCTAGAGTTTTGAAGAAAATGAAAACACATGGCATACTTATTTTTTAAATACCCACTTAAGCTATTTTTTTCCTTTCTGCCAAAATCCATCTAATGGGACATGACCCCACTGGAAGTTTGGAACTTGCCACAACTGTTTATTAAGCAGTTTTACAAAAAGAAGTTCAAGCTCACATATAACACCAGACATACAGTAGAGACAAATAAGATGCCATATTCAAATGACAAATCAGGTGTGATTATATTAAAGAATTAATCTTAGCCAAGTCATTAATGCTGAACATATGGCTCCAAAATCTTCATATCTTCTAAGATCATGACTTTAAAACATAAGAACTACAGCAGATAAAATTACTGGTTAATTTGATTGATTAGTCAAAGTCCAGCAAGGAAAACAGAACCCATGGAAGGTACTTTAAAACAGGAATCTAACGGGCAATTCTATAAGGGCACAGAGAAGACAGTGAAGGCAACCCAGAGACTAGCAGGAAGTCACTACTACTTCCCTCAGGTGTGGAAAAACAAAGACAGCGAGCAGTACTAACAGAGCTGAGCCCTGCTGGGGCTGCCAAGTGGGAACCAGGGGCTCAGAGGGAGGACTAGAATCTCAGAGAAGACAGAACTGCCTGATGTAGAGAGATGTGGGAGAAGCACTCTAGCTGTTAACACCCTCCTTCATCCAATCTCTCATCAGTGCCTCCAGTTGGCCAAAACTAGCTACAAGCCAATTAGCTGCAGATCCTGGAAAAAGTAGCTTTTGTGATACAGAACCCCACTGGGGAGAGGTCAAGAATGAATCTGAGAGCAAAGAGACAATGACCAGCACAATAGTAAATTTCACATGTTATTAAAGAAAATTAGAGCTGCTTTTATTCTTTAGGTACCTTTATACACACCTTCATAAGTGGACCAATGTTCTTATGTAATGAAACTAAGGGATCTCTTTTCATTTTTTGCCAATTAATAAAGCATCCTCAAGAGTTCTCCAAATATTGTTAGCTTAAAGTTATCATATTTAAAAGAATGAACCATTTACTTCTTATATTTTTATAAAATTAATATCTTAAGTATAAACCAATTATTAATGAAATAAATTTATTTTGTTTGTAGATTAAAATGATAACTAGTATCAAAACTTAATTTTTCCTTTTTATTTGTTATTTAAATTAAGAACAGAAATTAAAGGTGGCTATACTCTGACTTCATTCTAAAAACAAGGTAAAATTTGGAAATAATTTCTATGCCATGAGTTCTATGTTAGTTCTCCTAACCCTCCAATGACACTACAATCCCATGGCTATATTGACAAACAATTTCTGAATCATTTACCATTGATATGATGTATTTTCAGTTTGGGAAATTAACCAATCTCTCTTGTAATCTTGTCTGAATGCAGATCTATGATTAATATGTCTTGCTGAATCAGAACTGTATGCATTGTATTGTAAAAAAAAAGTAATTCTATTTTTGGCTTTAATATTAAACAATAATTATAACTACTGTGTTTGCAGTAATAATGTTAGTCAGAGATAAATAATTTCAATTATTCTTAATTTGTTTTATATTATATATTTTTTTAATTAATTTTTTTTTATTTTTAAAGAAGCTTTAGATTACATATATGTTATATTAAAAAAATAGGGGATTCCCATATGCCCCAGTCCCTCTCCCTTCCACATTTTCCCACATAAACAACATCCTTCATTAGTGTCGTACATTTGTTACATTTGATAAACACATATTGAAGCATTGTTACTAACCGTAGACTATAGTTGGCTTTTAACTGTTGCAACTATTTTCAAGATTATAAAAATAAAAAACAGATTTTTAAAAATATCCTTATTCTTTTTGATATCTTTGTACTAGATAAGTAATTCATCTCTGAATATTACATGGCAATTTAGTCAATGGATATATAAGAAAAGTTTATCATGGTCATTAATTTTATCATTATCAAAAATGGTTGTTTTCAGGAGTTGAATTTCAAAAAGGAACTTTGTTTATGAAATTTTAAAATAAGTGTGTAGTAAGTTCATATTACATTTCTATAATGCATTAGATATTTTATGGCTCAAAGATTCAGACATAACATACCATATGTGGCAAAGACACCAATTCTCGAATTTGCCATAAGTGTTGGCTGGTTATAACATCCTATAAAAAGGATGTATATACTTCATAGAATTACCAAATTGCCCAGGTTTTCAATAACAGCTCCAATTTTTAATGGTCTACTCATTTTTCTCAAAAAAAAAAAAAAAAAAAGCCCTGAAATTCAAATTTGTAGTATCTTTTGTTAAGTCAAACATCTTGTAAATGCTGTGCAAATATAATAATCCAAGTGTGGTAGTGAGATAGACATGACGGGATGTAATAGGAAGTTATTATAATGACATTTTTAGGAACACCATCGTAAAAGAAACTTTAAACCCAATTAAATGTTTGTTATTAAACCAGCTAAAACAATGGACTTAATTCCTGGGCAAAGCCCTGAGAAATGGTGTAAAACACGTGCCTCAGACTGATCTCACCCAGGTTGGTTTATTTTATAATGATTACTTTTGTTCATTTCCTATCAGTGAGGGCTGGCTGGAACCCAGTACAAAATGAAAAAGGGGCTCAGCCAGGGGCAGATAAGTCAATCTTCCCTTTCCATGGGCCGGCCAACCCAACCCATGGCCGAAAGATGACCCCCAAGGAATTGCAACCTCCTGCTTATCCTCCTGTGGTTAAGGGTAAGCAAGTGGTCCCTCCTGGATGTCTGTTGTGTTGACAGCCAGGACTGAGGTTGGTCACTGCCCACCCCACGACAGTGGGGTCCTCACATCTGTGCCAAGGCCCCCTTGGCATGCGTAGGTATGCTGCCACTTCTGTCCCCTGGAGACCTGACTGCCTCCCCAGGGCAAGCTGCAGCAGTCACCTGCAAAGAGAAGGCAGCCAAGAACCCATTCAGTGGAGAAGGGGATGTAATGGGAAGTCCCAATCCCCCAGCATCCTCCCTTGTGCCATCAGACTTCACTTACGAAACACAAATTCAAAGAGAACATTATTAAGAATTTCAAGATGGCAACCACAGTGCATTAAATGTCAAGTGCTCTGAATGTGAGGCCCTGTGCAATTACACTGATCCCACGCCCATGAAGCCAGCCTTGACTGTACAGCATCCCTCCATGGTTCTGGAAACGCTCTCAGGTAGGAAATAAAGATTCTGACAGCTGGAAGTTTTCAGGAACACGGGATATGAATGGCATCTACTAGAGGATAACACCAAAGCTCTGCAAGCCCCATGTGAATATTTTCATTTATCAGAATTTATTTGCAAAAATAGTCAGAAATGATGACCACTCCAAATAAGAGAATTATAAAATAAAATTACAGACATATATTCATTTTGATTCAGAATTTGTACATGAATTACAGGGAAAGATTTGTGTTCATTGTATGACAATGTAGTTAGCCTTGATTTACTGGAGGTTATGTGGGGACTGTGGGTGGTGGACCACCACAGAGTGCCTCTGGAAGAGGCAAGGGGTCTTTCAAGGGTGCTTTTATTTATTTGTTAAATGCTTGTTGTTTTAATTTAACAGCTGCTAAAACAAATACCATACAATGGGTTGGCTTAAACAACAGGAATTTATTGGCTGGCAGATTTTAGCTTAGAAGAAATCCAAAATCAAGGCGTCATCAAGGTGATGCTTTCTCCCCAAAGACTGTGGCATCCTGGGGCTGGCTGCAGGGAACTTTGGTCCTTGACTATCACATGATAATGTCCTCTTCCAGTTCTGTTGACTTCCAGCTTCTCCCTGTGGCTTCTCTCTGTGGCCTTCTTTGTAAGGCCTCCAGCTACAGGACTGAAACCTACCCTAACTCAGTTGGCCACACCCCAACCAAAACCAACCTCATCAAAAGGTCCCATTCATAATGGGTCATACCCACGGGAATAAACTCAGATCAAGAACATGTTTTTCTATAGGACATAACTCAATCTGCCACAGTCTGCCCTTTGGACCTCAAAAAGACATGTTCTTCCCATACACAAATGCATTCATTCAATCTCAACATACCAAAAGCTTTAAGTCATTTTAGTAACAGTGTTGAGTATACAGTTTCATTATCAGTTATAGGCATGATCTGTCCTGGGGCAAAATTACTCTGTCTGATGCACCTGTGAAATCTAGAAAACAAGTTATCTGCTTCCAATATACAATGGTGGTACAAGTATGGGATAAAATTCCTAAGCCAGAAGAGAGAAACTGGAAGGAAAACAGGGTATTATGGGTTCAAAACAAGTTCAAAACCCAGCAGGGAAAATCCCATTAGATTTCAAGTTCTGAAGTCATCTCTGGATCAATGCCTTGTTCTCTGGGCCTGATGGAGTGACAGCTCCACCACTTTCAAGCACCTACACATCAGATGGAATAAGGAACTACCATCTCTGAGTATTGGAATGGTCATCAGGCTCTGCAAATTCTGCTGCACAGACATTAACATCTCCATGCACTGGGTTGGCAGCACTCTCCCTGAACATCGAGATGCAAGACCCATCCACTCCAAATTCTGGGGCAGATGGCCAGTACCCTCCATGCACAAGGGTTGACCCACCCTTACCACATGCATGGATGGGCCCACTCTCTTGGCCCAACGGAATCTCCACAGTCTAGACCTCTATTACCATGGTTCCACCCTTGAAGTCATTCTTTCTTCAATTGGTCTCTTCTTTGTCCTTTTTAGTTCTGGCTGGCAGTAGTTTCACTCATACAAATTTTGCAAAACACTTGTTGGCTTTGCATGTAGCTCCAGGGAGTCTAAATCATCAGACAACAGAACTTTCCACAGACCCTTCCTGGATAACTGTATTTCCAATCTTGACTTCCACTGAAATGGCTGAATAGGTCCATGTACAGCCACACCCTCTTTAGCAAACCCTCACATATAGCCTTCTTCTTTGGGGACTCACTTTCTAGAAGCTCTGGGGGGTCCCTGATAGAACTGCTTTTGGCCTTCAGAGCATGCTGTCTGGACAGGCAGAGAATTTTCCAAATATAATTGCTGATTTCCTCAGGCCTAACAGCTCAATCTTCAGTTTATCAATTCCTCTCTCATTTCCATATATATTGCAAGGAAAAACCAGGCTGCACCTTCTACACTTAGCTTAGATATACCTTGAGCTAAATATGCAAGTTCATTGCTTGCAAGTTCTGCCTTCATCCAACATCAGAAACCATTTGTGCCAAATTCTCTGCCACTTTCAAAGATTGCCTTTCTTCCAATTTCTAATGTCACATTCATTAATTCCTTCTAAGTCCTCACCAGAAGTTCCTTTAACATCCATATTTCTATTAACATTCTGCTCATTATGTATTCTATAAGACAATACAAACATTCTCTATAGTTCTCACTCATTTTTGAGCACTCACAATTCTTCCAGTCTCTACCCATTATCCTATTCCAAAGCCATTTCCACATTTTTTAGGTATTTGTAATATCAGCACTCCACTTTCCATACCAAAAACTGCTTTTAGTTTCCAAGCTTCTAAAACAAATACCATTCAATGGATTGGCTTAAACAATGAGGAGTTATTGGCTCATGGCTAGGAAAAGTCCAAAATTGAGGCATCAACAAGGCAATGCTTTCCTCCCAAAGACTGTGGCATTCTGTGGCTGGCTGCCAGCTCTTCTTGGTTTGGATTTTCTGTCACATGGTGATGTCCTCTCCTTTCTCTTCTGGGTTTTGTTGACTTCCAGCTTCTCCACATGGCTCCCTCTATGTGATCTTCTCTATAAGGCCTCCAGTAACAAGACCAAGACCCACTCTCACTTACTAGGCCACATTCCAAACAAAAACAACCCCATCAAAAGGTCCCATTCACAATGGGTTCACATCCACAGGAATGGACCAAGATCAAGAACATGTCCTCCTGAGAAACATAATTCAATCTGCCACAGTAGCCATTTTTATGATCCTTGTGAACTTAGGTTTTACTTTAATAAGAAGTTATTAGCAAAATTAAGAGTGTGAGAAAAAATATGCAGATTAGGATTGTTGAATAAAAAAACATTCTCATCATCAAGGTATTCGTAATCTAAAAATGAAGACATATATAGGTTCAGAAAATCCAAAATGGAAAATAAAAACATTTAAAACAATGAGAGATTAAGAGTAATTTTTACTTCCCAAAAGATTGACTGTAAGATTATATAATATTATCATTTATTCTAGTATATTTAAAATCCAATTTTACTTCTAAAAACCAGTTTATTTACTCTCCTAGTGACATATCTCTTCTTTTATTTGAATGGAGTTAAGAATGAATAGCCTTAGTCATTGTGAATAATTTAATCTCATAACTCAACATGAATTCTTTGCTAAATCAAAACAGAAAAAAAAAACTGTTAGAAATATTTTGTTAAAAAGTTCTGCTAAAGAATAACAGTGAAGAATACCTAAGGATTCTTCATATTTAAAAAAAAAAAATCTCATTTTGCCAGGAATTAATAAACTAATTATTTACTTCCCTCATGTGTTTTGGAATTTTATTTTGCAGAACTTCCTTAAGGAGTTTTTGTCCCTCTCCTCACCCCTTTCACTCTCACCTTTCATTTTCTCTTCCCCTTCTCTATAATATTTCCTATTTAGATGTTCTATAGTATCTTCCAACTAACCTATAATTTCTTCAAATTCAAACTACAGGAGGACTAAAGATTCCGTCCAATAATAATATTGGAAATAGAGTTGTTCTCCCTAAAAGGTGGTGGCCCAGAGGCCCAGAACCCAGCCACGAGACACTGTGTTTCCTCCTGGAATAAGCTGTAGCCTCCCAATCCACAGACATCTTCCACACTGGGAAAAGGGTGGCCTTTGCAACTTCCTTTAAGGTTGGGGGAAAACCTGTATCAGGCTTCATTTTCTAATAATAAACCTGGCTTGGATCTCCAAATTAATAAGAAATACTTCTGCTGCACGTTACCACATTGGATATAGTTTCCTGGGCAAGTGAAACATTCTCTGCCCCTAGAGTACAATAAGCTCCCACCTTCAGTTCTAAGTTGTGTTTTTGTCCAGTTTCTCACCTTTGGAGAAGCCTATCTTATTTTTGCTTAGGCTTTGTTAATATTATATTCTCTTTTATAATTTTGTCTATCATGTTATGTATTTTGAAAGGGGCAAGAGGACAAATGATTTTCCTGAATTTGTAAATACTCTCTAGAAACTTCTGAGATGATGGCATTGGATTAGGCAGACAAGGCTCAACTCTCTCACAGAAACAACAGAGAAAGGGCAAAATGGTGTCCAAAGGACCTACCTGTAGACCAGGAGAGGGCTGTGCAACCTCCAGGAAGGCAAAGGAGAGAGAGAGAAAAACATTAAACAGCCACGACAGCAGGGAATGGCGCCAACCCCTACCCTTGAGGCGCGCAGCCTGGATAAAACCCATGGCTCACTGTAGCCAAGTGAGAAGGGAGCAGACATCTTCCTCCCTAGAAAAAAGAGAGGGTGTAGCAGAGGGTGAAGCGTGGTTTCTCTTCAATGAATTGAGCCACAAAGCCCGCTTTGTATCATGGGCAAGTGGAGGCTGAAAGAGACCCCATTGTGGAAAGATTTGCCACGAGTGCCATCTGCTGGCCAGCTGGGAAACTGCAAGGAAACAAACTGCTTTCAGGTCTCTTGTCTTGAAACCCTGAAAGAACATCTGCATGCCATTAGTCAGTCCCTGGTCCAATTTTGATAACTTAAGCTGGACAATATTAACGACTCAGAGTAAGTTGAGCCAAAATTCAAAGAAGAGCTGTGAAAAAAAACCACTACACAAGAGAGAGAAATTGACCATTAGAGTAACTTCACCAATATATTCAGATGCCTAGACATCAGCAAAAAATTACAAGCCTTACTAGCAGAAGATGGCCCACCAAAGGTAAAAACCAAATATTTTGATGAGATCCAGGATTTAAGACAACTAATCAATGATAACCACACAAATCTCCTAAATCAATTCAAGGAGTTGAAGGAAAATATGAGTAAAGAGATAAAGGATATTAAGAAGACCCTAGGTGAGCATAAAGAACAATTTGAAAGCCTGCAAAGAAAAGTAACAGAACTTATAGGAATAAAGGTTACGATAAATGAGATTAAAAATATATTAGAGGCATATAACAGCAAATTTGAATTCCTTGAAGACAGACTTAGTGATTTTGAGGACAGATAATTTGAACTGGAAAAGACAGGAGAACAGAAAGAGAAAAGAATGGAAAAAATGGAACAGGACTTCAGGGAATTGAATGACAATGTGAAATGCACAAACATATATGTTATCGGTGTCCAAGAAGGAAAAGAGAATGGAAAAGGGGCAGAAAAATATTTGAGGAAATAATGAACAAAAACTTCTCAACCCGTATAAAAGACATAAATATCAATATCCAAGAAAGACAATGCACCCCAGACAGAATAAATCTGAATAGACTTACTCCAAGACAACTATTATTCAGAATGAAAAATATCAGAGGTAAAGCGAGGATTCTGGAAGCAGCAAGAGAAAAGCAAAGCATCACATACAAGGGAACCTTGATAAGATTAAATGCCAACCTCTTATCAGAAACCATGTAGGTGAGAAGAAAATGGTATCATGTATTTAAGGTACTGAAAGAGAAAAACTGCCAGCCAAGAATTCTGTATCTGGCAAAACTGTCCTTCAAAAATGAGGGTGAGTTCAAAGTCTTCACCCTGATAGAATATGTTACCAAAAGACCAGACCAACAAGAGAGACTAAAGAGAGTGCAGCAGCCTGAAAGGAAAAAAAACAAGGGTGGGAGACTTGGAAAGAGTACAGAAATGAAGATTATTAATAGTAAGATATGACAATGGAAAGCCAAAGGATAAAATGGATGAAGTAAAAAATACCTTTATAGTAATAATATGGAATGTTAATAGATTGAATCAAAAGACAGACAGAATTGGTTTTTTAAAATGAGCCATTTTTTGCTATCTACAAGAGACTCACCTCAGACGTAAAATACCAGGTTAAAAGTGAAAGGTAAGAAAAAGATATTCCACACAAATAGTGACCAAAAAGATCTGGAGTAGCAATACTAATACCAGGAAAAAAAGATTTTAAATGCAAAATTGCTATAAGAGATGATTATTCATATCAAATTACTATTAAAGTTATGCTGGAATGTCAAATGAGTTTGGAGACTTCAGTATTTTTCTCTGACTTGGAATAATTTAGAAAACATAATTAACAGCTCTTAGAGTTTGGATACAACTCAATTGTGAACCCATCTGTGTCAAAGACCAACTAAATGTTCGTGAAACTTGTTTGTTCTTCCTGTATGCACAGCTGAACTACCCTAATTGACCCCTGAGGTGGAGATGTGACCCTGTATTGTACTCAGCATGTGAGCTGAGAAGAGGGGCTACTGCTCAGGAAGTGTCGAGTGGAAGTGCTTTCTGCACACTCTCTCTTTTCCTGCTCCTTGCTTGCCTGATGATGTCAGGGATACAGAATGAATATAGTCTGACCCATTGAGCCAATTCTTGGAGGAGAGCCACAAAAGAGACTCACCCAACCAGAACACCACTGAATTTACTTAGGTGAGAAGTGAACTTTTAAACCACTTTACAGGTATTCTGGCAGCTAAGATTAATGGCATGTATATCTAATAATACATTCCTGGAGTCTTTTTAAATGTTTGTTCTCACAGATTTGCCAGTATAATACAGATTCTTAAACCTAATAAAAATATTTAAAAGCAGAAAATAATAGACCAATCTGTCTTGTGAATACAGATTAAAAATGTAAATTAAAATCATGGACTATATCCTAAGAACAATTTTCAGAGGTCAAGCTTGGTTTATTGTAGGCCATCAAAAGTATTTTAATATCAGAAAATTTATCAATATGCTCTGTTGTGTTGAGTATATGACTCATGATGAAATGTCAACTCTTTTTTTTTTTCTTGCTTCTTTAATGTTTATACAATCAGGATAAAAATTCCATTGAAAATTGGGCACATCTATAATTTTCATTTTTGAGGGGTAATAAACAACTCTACAATCACGTTAAGTCACAAGACAAAGTTTGCATCACATAATAAGTCCAATATATTAATTAGTCTGCTTCAATTGCCATGTAAAACCAAGACTTCCCCTATCTCTTTGAGTGCCCAGACCTATGGCTTGCATCCATCTTATTTATAGACAGGAAACACAGCTGGCTTCTGCTCTTTCTCCATCTCACTATATCCCTTATTTTCTAGCTTTGGACATTGGACCAATTTCTAGTTTTGGACATTGTAGGGACAGGGGAGAGAAGAGTGGTAAGGTGATAGAATAGTTTTGTCTTGGCTGGATAGCTTCATGTTACTTGGGTCTGGGAGATGGTTAAAGCTAATTTTTCTCTCTTAGGTGTTTTTCTTGGGTTTTTCAGAGTTTTTTGTTCATGGGGTCTACTTCCCTGCAACGTTCATGCTATGCATGAAGCATTCCAGTTCTTCAATCCTTGATTCAGTTATGATCCACATCACACAGGCTCACAGTATTGTAGTCTTTCCTAAGTAAAGCCACATCTAGTTCACAGAAAATACCCACATATCATTCTTGCAGCAACAAAGTCTGAGAGGGCAGACTTATTTCAATTGAGTCACCTCTATCTTGCTACCACAAAGGTGTGCAGTATAATAAGCCTGAGAAATGTTGCATGCTAAACTTTTAGACATTAGCAATGTTTGTTAGCACATTAAAAGTGTTATCTAGACCAAACATACAGAAACCTATTTAATTTTTAAGCAACCTATCCCAAATGTATTTTTTGGTGGAAACCACTATATACTTAGCCTTAATTAATGTCCTGTAGAAATAGCATTCTGTGCCACAGCAGAGGTTTTTATTGCTCTCTGAATATCCATGTAATCTCCAATTTATTAGCCCCCTTTTATTTAGGTAGGGCTATGTGACTAGTTTAGCAAAATAGCTATGAAAAGATGTGATGAAGTAACCTCTGAGCTAAGTCATTTAATGGCTGATGCACACAAACCTTCCACTTCCCTTCTTAGCAATAGTGGAGCAACCTGCTGAAATGCTGGAGCCCAAAGAAAGAAATACAGTGGGTCCTTCAGTCAAAGCTTGGAAGTGATTTTGTGTGCATGTGAAATCAGTTTTTATTTACAAAGCAAGTGAGGTTTTGTGGGCAAAATCTAGCCCTACCTGATCAATACACATATTTAGGAAAATATATTGGTTTATAAAATTTGACTTCATCACACATTCTCTGATCTTCTATTTTCATATCTTATTTGGACAGCTCATAAATGTAAATTATGAAATAGCATGAAGTTTCTACTAAGCCTGTTTTACCAGTATTTTCTAAAATTTTACTATTTGTACATCCTCCAAATCAATTTCATACATTTAGGCAGAATTTCTTCATTTCCTTTAACAACACTTGTTTTCTATTGTTAGCCTTCCCATATTTAAAAATCGAAGGGTGACATTCAAACATGCTACCTGAAACAAAAGTAGGTCCAGTTTATAAGGGCTTCCTTCATTCACTGATTTTCAGTTGTTTATCTTTGTTCTCTTCAGATCTGGCCACTGCCCTATTGTCCACCCAGGATGCCTTTCTTTTGTTTTTTTTTTCTTTTTTCCTTTGGTATGTTTTTCAAATTCTAACTCAATAAAAAACTAACCTCAGTTCAAATCATTCTCTTGAATACATTTTCAGCATAAAATTCAGCATATTTTATATAATCCTTGCATAATAAATTTTAACAGAGTCACACATGTATGTTTTCTCTCCCCCAAAGGCCATCAACTTTTACTTTGTTTTGTAAGCCATTCAGTAGGCTCATACATGAGTATATAGTAACCACATAATTGTTATTTGGGGGCATAATTACTATATTAAGGACAGTATAGCACAGTGCTTAAAAAGACAGTTTCTGGAGTCAGAATTCCAAGAACTGTTAGTCCCAGCACCACCATCCACTTTCGATGACTTCTAGGAAATTATTTCTTAGGTCTTATTGTCCCCAAGGGGATAATAATAATAATACCTACAATGCAGGCCTATTGAGAAGAATAAATGGGATAACATAAGCACAATATGTAGCGCAGTGTTTACTGCCCATGGTTGTTATTTTAACTATATGCTATTATAGGTTGAACAGAAGTGGAGATTGGTGATTGCTGTCAGTGTTTCCTACTCACTATGTCATTTCCATAGAATGTAAAATGTTACCTGGTCACTAGAAAAATGTCAATAGAAGTAATGGACTCATGTGATATTATAGAACCACAAAATATAAACACAATCAACCTTGCAATAATAGGCTATTAGTGTAATTTTTAAAGTATTATTCAGGAAGTATCATTGGGGAAGTCACTATTACAGTCTTAATATATTCTAGAATTGTGTTGCTATTAAAAATAAATGAGTAAATGATTGATTGCTGCAATTATATATATAATTTTCCTTTCTTTCCTTAGGATACTACAAAATTCAAAATGTTAGTTATCTCTAACACATCTAATAAAACAAGTTTTATTATTTACATTAATTAAATGTATATACAATCATTACTTCCCATAATTGGGTATTAAGAAATAATTTTGTTTAATGTTTAAAATTTTAAATTTGTTATATAATTTGAAAATCAATATTTCTAGGGTTTTAAAGTCTATTTTTGCCAAGAGGCAAAAGTCAAATTCAGGACAAAATAGCATTTGTCCAATATGTGGCAAATTTTTCTTTATATGTATCTCATTTATAAACAATCTTATTACCTGGGAGTATATTTTTCACTTTGGTGTTTAAGCTTCAGTGAATTAAGAGAAATGTGACAAGGGACCAGTTGTGGTAATGGGGTAATTAAGACTTGAACAGATGTCAGCATTAATAAGAGACTCAAATGGAGTGTATGAAATAAATGCTTGCCTTCAGCGGGTATGGCGGGCCTGGTTTCATGGGTAATGGTATCTGGAACTGGTTCAATCTCTAAAAATGAGCAAACAAAAAAGTTTAAATAAACCTACTGTGAAATTTGTAAACTGCCAGCATGTTTTATAAGTCAACCTTTCGTAGACATTCAAGACTTTTAACATACATAACATAATTTAAACAGAAAGTACTATATTTTTTAAAAAATGTGTCTAATTCTAAGAAAGTCTTTTAAAAGTCTAAAAAGAATTGTTTTTCCTGTATATCATGACTTCAGGAAAAGATTCCTGGATTATCATTTTGGTTCAGTAAGTGGGTATTATTTTAATTTTAAAACCATTAAAATAGAGTGTGTTATATCATAAGTGCTATATATATATTTGTTAGACTCATGAAATACTTAACACTGAAGACAAATATGTATAGAATAACAAATTTATCAACACTAAATCTGATACTCCTCCCACATATGAGATCTTTTCTCCTGTTGAAAATGTTGAAATGTCCTAGCATTATCTGAATTAGGGGGAGAGACAGAAATTGAAATAAAAATAACATTTGATAAAATACAGAATACTCTTTAACAGTTTGTATGCAGTATACTTGAATGATCCAAGACAGAAAAATAGAAGGCCAACCCACATAATTGTGAAAAATAAATATATGTTTGTTGTTTAAAGACAACTAAGTTTGGCATAGCTGGTCTGTTATGTCAAAAAATACTTTCCTGTTACATATAAAAATTCCCCTATATTTTATAATATTCAATTATAGAATTTTAAGAAAAGACCAAACTTACTACATTTTTTTTCATAAACTCTCCCCAGAAATTTATAAATCACTTTGAAATCATTAATATTGCACTGGTAATTATGTTTTGGAGATGACAACACATAGAATTACATACCTTACAAAAATATGCTTAGGTACTCTTCACTAGTTAGTAAGCAAATCTTGTTTGGAACCTAACCAATTAAAATAACTTATCTTTTTTAAAATTTACTATTGAAAAATGCATAAAGAACTTTCCCTTTTCCTAAATTTCTCAGTTATTATAGATTTGAAATATAAGAATAATGTAAATATAAATATAATTAGTGTTCCTGTGACTTACAGAAAAAAAAATCACCTCATGGAATTCCCTGAGTTAGTGAACAGTCTTCTCTAAAAGGCCTGTCACTACAGGTCTCTAGAACCTTGTAGGCTGTAGTATTGCCAAGTACAAGACTGAATCCTCATGGCAAATAAATGCTTCTCAGTTTCCATCGGGAGGACAGGAAATGTAGCATTTTTTATTACATGGCAGCATCTTTATTACTGGCATAAAATTTAACTAGTTAGTATTTAGCATTAGTAACTATCTGATAAAAATGACTCCCATTTTTCAGAGATAATGCCACATGCTAAAGACCTTTACATACGTCCCATGTAATGTCCAAACTTTTGATAAATCAGAAGCCAAATTACCTAATTCTTTGGCTACCCTGAAAGTAAGAGCCCAGACATGCCCATTTCCCCCCACGCAGGAGATGATTTCAACTCATTGACCCTCAGTTCCATCCTTCTACCAATTTGTCAAGCAATTTTGGAATGGAAGTGCAAAAATTAGATTTCACCTTTCTTGAACTTTATTTAAATCCATCTAATTAACTCTAAAATTCAAACATTACATTTGACTTCATTAAGTAGTTCATTCATTGATCATTTGCTGCCAAAATTTCTAAATATAAATGTTATTTTATAAACTTTTTTTATGCTGGACTCTGTATTAAACCTTAATTATTTTCATTAAAGCCAAGGGTTATAGTTCAGTAATTTAAATCTTATAGACTAAATGCTAATTTCCACAATTCTTACTGGATCCAAAATGATCAAGCAAAATTTTTGTTTCATTTAATAACTGTTATAACCACATAAGCATTTTTAAAATATTCAAAAGCTTGATTAGCTCTTTCAAAACATATAAAATGATGGACTAATCCAATTCCTTAGGATTAAAATTCCTTAGCATACTTTTATGCTGTTTTGATTACAAACTATAAAAATAAAGCCTTAACAAATGTACCACACTAATGAAAGATGTTGTTAATGGGGGAAAGTGTGGGGGGTGGGGTGGGGTATATGGGAATCCCCTACATTTTCAATGGAACATCTATGCAATCTAAAGCTTCCTTAAAAATAAGGAAAAAATAAATAAAAGCTTTTCTCTTGAATACTGATATAAAATTCATCAAATACATTTTGAAAGGAAGATGCTAAATCCACAGCACCTACTTTCAGATTTCTAGTATATGTCATTAAATATTTAAGTACACTCAAGGACCCATCTCCAGTGGCCCCCTAAATCTATGTAACATCATCACAAAAGTACAATGTTTTTATTTTAGGTGTCTGAAAAATGTCCCACCTTAAGGACAAATATCATTGGTAAACTTCAAATGAACACTAGGGAGTACTCAGGATTAAGGTTTCTCTCTGGTTTACAAGATCTTCAAATGTGCTAGCCATTGATGGGGCAGAGCAGAACTTTTGGGGTCATTCTATGGGAATAGGAAATTTTTTGCTTAAATCAGGACTCCTCCCCCCAATTTATATGCAAATCCAAGTTGAATCCACAATTGCCACTGGTCCTTTAAAAGTGGTATGGAATTGTTATCATAGGAGTTCATGTTTGTCTCCATTTAATTTTATAAGTCTGGAGCCATGCCAAGTGGTAATAACATTTTTGAGACAAGGACAATACTAGTCTGCAACAGGCCTATTTTTTTAAGGGCAGTTCTTAAAAATATAATGCTATCTTGGTATAAACAAAAGGGTCTCTAAAAGGCATGCCCAATAAAATGTAAGACACACAGCTCGTATTTTAATGTACAAATAATCATTTACAGATAAATTGGTGAAACACTCTGCATGCCATTTCTGTAGGACAACTGAAATTACCTAGTATTCATCCCGTAATTCACTCGTCCATGTACAGGATCTGTGCAATGGTCTATAGACAAATGGTGATGTAGTCCTTGCCAAAACAGGGCTTTGGGGCAGGCAGCAATCAAATCCATTGTATTTGCTTTTATCCCAGTGCCTCACATAGTGGCTGACACTGACA
>JAQZBX010061171.1:0-17151 GCA_029593785.1 Cabassous unicinctus
GTGCATGAGTAATGGTTGCCATTGTGACTTGTCCATATTAAATTTTTGTGGCTTAGTAGCCAAATGTTCAATAAATAATAAAAGCAGCACAACACTTATATGCATTTTCCAGGTTATGTTCTAACACATTGACACCAATTAGCATATTTGTTACTCTCAACAGTCTTATAATATAGGTACTGCTACTGTCCCCATTTTCCTGATGAAACTGCGTTGTGGATAGGTGAAAAATTCACCCAATGTCTTTAAGTCTAAATGCAAAAAAATCTTCTTAATCTAATGAATTAGGTTATTTGTTAAGTACCCTTGATTTTAAAGGCTATTACTGGTTTTCCTAATAAGTGAATTATCTATATTAGAATTCGAAACAGGCAACACATACTGAAGACCAATTTACCACACCCCATATACATTTTTGCTCAATGGAACACTCTTAGGAAAATGCTCTGTTTATACATTCGAATGGAAATAATCTATTTCATGCCACTTGTCATATTGCTACTTAATAAATTGAATAGAAAAATAGGTTGTAAAAAGATTTATCAATTTTGAAAACTTAACTCTATGAAATCAACAATCAAATCGTTTTCCAATTTTCCTTATAAATCGAAAACATGTGCCTTCTTGTTGGTATGAGTGTAGTAACACAAAAGAAAATAGCACCTTCAAAGGGAAAACAGAAGTAGCAGTAAGTAACTGTCATGGGAAAATCAAGCTGTGTATAAATTCCTATGGAAGCATAACTGTTTTACCAGCATTTTGGAAATGCCCTTATGTTTTTGCCTATTTTTGCCTGTGGGTTGCTGTTTTTGTTTTCTTGCCTGTTTATCTTACTTTAAATTTGTAGGCCACAGCCTGGATCTCTGAAGAGAAATAGTTCCAAAGTTTGCATTCAACATTTTCTTGAAAATGCTACTTTTTGTCTATCCTTTGGATTCCACTGACCCAAATTTCCTAGGTAGAATTTACCTGGGGAGAGAACAACCTCAATTCAAGGGTACTAAGGTCCTCTCTTTCTCTCCATCCTGCTGTTGTCTTTACCTCATTTTTCTATTCTAACACAGCTTCTTTTTTATTCTTTTTTGTTAATTAACCATCTGATGGCCATCACAATAGTTCTCCCTTACATATTACCAGCACTAGCACCTACATATTCTTAGAATTATCACCTCTTTTCCCTGATGATTAAGAGATCTGGATTCACAATGTCTGGGTTCATATCCCACTTTCCCAGCTTCCTGACTGTCTGATTTAGCAAGTCAAGTAAATTTATTAATCTCACATTTCCTCATCTGTAAAACATGGGTAAATATATCTTCTATATAGGCGTGTAATGAGGAAGAGATTGTGTAATGAGTATAAAGCCCTTAGCAGGGAACCCGGTCCAGAAATCATATATTAACTATTATTATTACTTCTCCAGTTAAAACCCCCACTATGCAGTCATTATTTCTTAACATAATTAACTAAGTCAAGAACTATTCAATCAAAACTTATGATGTCCAAGAGTTACTGTCCTCAAAGAGCTCACAGTCTGGTGAAGGAGGCTGACATTTGAGGGATAATTGCAAGGCTCCTATATTTGCATTCAACAACAATCCATGTGCACTTAATTATAGTCACTTCCCTGACTATATTGACAAAACTCTGTGTGTCTTTAGGGGAGTAGGATATATTGCAGCTATAATATGGGAAACATAGCCATCTTTACTTAATTAACATTTTACTTACTGAAGTAAAGATTATAAACATGTAAAATATGGTTTGCTTAATTGCAAAAATTTTGTGATAAATGTTTAAGGATATGAGTACACTAATGTGTATTGTTTCAAGTACTTTTCAGTAAATTCAGTGTCAAATTGCTGGCTACTATATGGCAAAATATCCGTTATTTTCCCTATGGGGCAAAGTTCAATTCAATTAACTGCAATGAATATGCATGAGATCTCAATTCCACCAGAGAGGTATTGTGATAGATGTTGGAGGGAATTCAAAGATAATAAAACAGTGTCTCTGTTCTTTGGGATTTCAGTCTATTATTGGCTAAGCAAATTACACATATGATGTAGTTCAGTATGACATGTACTATGAAAGAAATATAACAAGGTGCTGTGGGAATAAAAAGAAGGTGATCCATCAAATTGTGGTAATGTGAAAGGCATCATCAGGGAGATGACATTTGACAGAGTAAACAGAATAATACAACTTCTATAGTTAGTGATGGACTAGGGAACCACATGCCCACAAGACACATTTGGTAAATATAAAGTAGTTGTCTTTGTTTTAAACCTAGGGTGGTGTGCATACAGCACTGGTAAAAGGTGATGCAGCAATATTCATTCACACCTGCTACTGAGACAAAAAGGACTGCACTAGATGATATGAAAAGATGTGAAATATGCCTTAACACGAGGAACCGGCAACTAGACAACTATTTTTAAAATGGAAATATTTGCAAATTTTATGATATTACAAGGTACAAAAGCCATGTAGAAAAGAGGTTTTCAGGGGTTCTTATTTCTGTTGGCAGCATAAGACCTGACAAGAGGTGGTACTGTCTGAATTGAGTTTTACAGTGAGAATAGATAGATAGATAAATAGATAGATAGATAGAAAGAAAGATAGATAGATAGATAGATAGATAGATAGATAGATAGATAGATAGATAGATTAGATACAAACATACCTATGTATACATCTGTCTTTTTTAGAGTTTGTTTCAGGAAGCAGGGTAGGGGAGATATTGTTGGGAGTCAAGATCATCTATAATGAAAAGTGATATTCCCTGACTGGAATGGATTTCAGTCACCCATGAAGTTTGGAAACTCCCACAAGCAGTGGGGGTAAAAAGGAGAAAATACTGTTGAGCTCAAGCCAGACTTCCACTCCTTGGATAAAATATTGCTGTCTTGTCTTGTCTTTTTTTCTTTTTATTTAATTAGTTAATTAATTAATTTACTTATTTTGAGTTTTACATTCTCTCATTTTCCTGACTAACTATGGGGTAGACTTTGAATAAACCTTCTCATTGAAGGACCGTTGCAGTTTTCTTATAATCAGTTGCTGTTAAATTCTCTAGTGCTTTTAGTTGTAGCATCTCTCTCCAGATTCAAGAACTACTAATAATGTCATATAGTTTCTTCCCATTGCTATTTCATGATATTAACTTATAACAAGAATTATTGATTATATGTGTGCCTGTGTCAGATATATTTTATTTTCTTTCTCAACTCCTTAGGGAAATTGAGGCTGTATGTTTCCTTTCAGGAGGTGAAGAGTTGGTAAGCATCTTGAGGGCAAGGATCTTGTGTTATTTGTCACAATATTCTGAGAGTCTAGTCAGGCATCAGGTATACGTTGAAAAGTATTGGTTGAAAAACTAATTTGAGATATCATTAGGACAAGAATAAGGATTATTTCATGAAGTTTGGTGGTAGTATTTTTAAAAGAGAACTGATTTTCCTTTTGTGATATGAGCATAGTTTCAGGTTAAAATTTCCCAAACTATTCAAGTGAAGAATTTGTTAGAGGAACCTTTCACTTGAAGAGCTGCTCTAAAGATATACACATTTACTGTTTGAACTTTATTACATGGTTGAATCCAATATGAATGTATCAGTAAAATATTCAACATTACTGTTGACAGAAGATATTTTATTGAAGTGCATATTCTTCTTTGAGTAGAAAACTTTGTCAAACAAAAGAAGAACACATGAGGAGAACTTCTATTAAACATGCATTATTCAAAAGGCTTTGTGAGTGGATTCTAGCTGTTATGATTATGCCAAAAGGGAAGATAATCTTTTTCTAGCTGGGCATCAGTTGAATGGTTGATGTGAAGATTGTGAAACTCTTAGAGCTCAATAGGAAAAAAAATTCAATAAATAAAAATAAATTTCTTGTTTAGTTAAAAATAAAAAAGAAATAAATGAGACCGAAATTATCAAATCAAATGTTGTAACAATAGAAATGCTCCACAAGTGAAAATGTATATTTATATGTGTGCCGTTAACTAGATAGAGGAGATAACTAGAAAGGAATAAATGCTTACTTTCTAAAAAGTGTAACTTGTACACATTAGTCATGCTCTCAGCTGTAATAAAGCAATATATTAATAAAACTAGGTGTTTCTATAAATCTGATTTCTTTGTTTGAGAGAATAAAAGAGAAAAAATGCTGGTACACATGTAAGTATGTTTGTAATATTCATATTTAGCAATAATTCCTTCTGTCTTGCTCCTTGTTTTAGAGTGATGCACTGGGAATAAAATGTTAAAATTAAACTTCTGTTTTAGAATAAACATATCATGTTACATAATTAAATTTATTTACTTTTTATTTTTCAATTCTAAAGCAATACAGTTTATTGAAAAGACTGTGTATTTTTTAGAATTACAAAGGCTGTGAATTACTACTTATATATTCTAATTATTTTACTATCACTGTTTAGTTATAGAAGAAAGGTTTATTTAATATTTCATGTATCTGTTTACATACTGATAAATCCTGGACTGGTCATTCATTCAACAAATATTTATTTAGACTGTATTATGCTTTAAGCGTCATTCTATATATTGTGTTATAAAGGAGAGCAGAAATTATTTGTTAATGGCCTTATTGAAACTCACTTCTTCTTTGGTTACTTCTCTGAATGTTCTGATTTATATTTTCTCTCTCTGTCTCTCTCTCCCTCTCATTGTGTGGGTCTCTCTGTCTTTCTCATTTGCTCTTCCAGTTACAAATTAAATATAAGTGTTCCCAGAGACCTTTCTTTGAACTTCCTCTCCCCTTCTGCAGTATCTCCTTGGCAATCCCATAGCTTCAGTTGTCATTTTTATGCTGATCACTATTTACCTCTCTTCTTTTCTTTGGATTCACCTTCTGGCTATGTGCTAAAAATTTGTTTTGGAAGTTTATCTCCAAACACATTTCAAGTTCACCTTGTCTACTGAAAAAAAGAATTATTGACAAGGTAGTTCAATAAATTATGTTGAGTCTATGACAAGGAGAAAAAAGGGCTCCTGAAGCATATATTAGAAGGGAAAATAATCTAGACTTTGGATCACTAAAGGAGTCAATGTGAAAGTGATATTTAAACGGAGACTTGCAGGATCCTAATTAGGCAAAGTTCAGTGGTCAGGTGGCAAAGTGTTTCAAGGAGAAAGAATTGCATGCGTAAATGCCCTGTGGTGGGAGAGGAGGACTCAGAGTAACTGAATAAAAAGAGAAGTTTATTGAGCTGGTGTGTGGTGTGCCAAAAAGAAAGAAATGGGAGATGACAGGGGGAGTTAGTGTGGGTGCACATTTTAAAAGCCCTGGAATCCAGCTTAAGAAGTTTGGTTTTTCTCATACCAAACTGAGAAGGGATTGAAGAATTTTCATCAAATTAATGATTCCATCACATTTGAGTTCCATTAAAATCCTATCTAAATGGAACCAAGAGTGCGTGAAAAGAGACCTCTTACGAAGTGGATGTGTTGTAATCTTATTAGTTCAGCATGGAGATCATGGGATCCTGGAACTAACATCTGGCAGTGAGGTGGTGGGAGATCCATGCATGGGACCTGATGTGTTGACATGGTAGGTTTGGTGTTTCTCGGTAATGAATTGGATGTGGGTGTGCAGGAGGATGGAAGTGGTGGGAATGACAGCTAGGTTTCTGGCTTGAATAACTGAGTGGATGCTGAGTTAGCAAGTACTGGAGGAAGAGCAATAGCAGGAAGACAATGGATGTAGCTTGAGTCCTGTTAAGTGTGAGACACCCAATGGAAATATCCAGCAAGCATTTGGATATTTGCATCTGGAGCACAACGGATCAGTGAAGGCTACAGTTTACATCTGGAGTTTAGTATCTATGAGACTAGCTGTGAGAATAGGTGTGTTAGCGAAAGGAGTGAGGTCTTTTGTCAGACCATCACTGCAAAAGCTCAAAAACCTCAAAAGAATCCTTTGACAACTCTCCCTTTATTTTTTGTTCCCTACATGTTATCAATTTTCACATCTTACCAGTTTCATTCTTGATTTCATTTCCTATTCATACCACCATTTTTATTTCCCAAATATATAGATTAGGTTCTTGCTATTTTTCACAACAACTATTACATAATCTAGGGTAGCAAGATTGTTTGCATGGCAATTAGAATAATGTTGTAGTAATCTAGGAAAGTTTTGACTGTCACTAGTACAAGAATATTAGCTGTAGGGAAGGAAGGCAATAGATAAATTTAAGAGAAATAGGATATGGGAAAGGGGGAATGGAAAATGAATATTTGATTAAAACTAGTAGGGGAGATATTAGAAATGCCCCAGTTTATGGATAGCTTTGAAACAATTTTCCTTGTCAATTTTAAAGGTAACAAATAGGTATCAGACAATATAAATTTATTCTACCATAAAGTATCTTCTAGCAATAACAATTATTTTAGGTAAAATTGATTCCTTGCAATTTTGAAAGAGCTAGGAATAATAAATATTGATCTGAAGTTTTAAGACCCTTTACATATATTAACTCATTTAATACTTATAAAAATCTTTACTTATATTATCGTATTTTACAGATGAGTAAATTGAGGAACAGAAAGGCTATAAAGTAACTTTCTTAAGGTTGCACAGTTTAAATTTGAACTCAAGTGTTCCGGTTCCAGATTCTGTATTATTATCCAGGAAAATAAAGGATTGCATATGTTGAAAGTGCCTAATAATGTGCTAATGTGTGTATTAGTCAGGGTTCTCTCGGGAAACAGAGTCAACAGGAGATATCTGTCAATAATATGAGATTTTATAAGAGTCTCTCACGCGACCGTGGGGATGCACATGTCCAGGTTCCGCAGGCAGGCTGCAAACAAGGGGCTCCGATGAAAATCTGACGAAAGGTCCTTAATGAGTTTCTGGGAGAAGTTGGCTGTCCAAAGACGAGCAGGGAAATTCTCTCTGAATGTTGAAATCACTTCCCCTTTTAAGGCATTCAACTGATGGGATAAAAGCATCACCCATTGCTGATGCAATCTCCCTGATTGATGTAGATGTAATCAGCCAAACATGCAGTAAACTCACTGGTGATCGAAGTCCATAAATGATCTTGTATTACAATTAGCTCAGGGCTTGCTGGACCTAACACCTGGACACAATTACATGGCCGAGTTGACACATTAGCCTAACCATCACAATGTGCTAAAATATTGGGGTATGTGAAAATGGACAAGATTTAATACTTAATTACACCGAGTTTAAATATCAGGTCAGAGAGGAAGAACACACTCTGTAAGTAGTTTTAAAGCCTTTTATCATAGGAAATTAAGAAGTTATTCAGTTGTTCAAAGAGAGTCGAGTTCATTGAGAGATGATTGGAATGGGAAAGGATTCCTGTTATGGGAAATTCAAGGATGACCATTAACACTGATAATTAGACATCTCCAGCATTCACTTTTCCTTCAGTAACACATAAAGAACTGCTGCAAATTAGTATTTGCAAAAGTTGGGTTAGATGATTTTTGTCAACAAATTTGCAATAGTTTTAAATCAGGGCAAAGGGTGGGGGTGTTGAAATTCCACCCTGTCTTGGTAGATAGATATTATGAACAAAAGGGGAAAAGGCAATTTCCTACCCAATGATGTGGAACTCTTTGCCAGTTTAGCTCCCCCTTCCCACTTCCTTCTGTTTAAGGTTTTGTAGGACTTTCTAAATAGGTAATTTAGTATTTGTTACTAGCTTGGAAATTATTTTTCTCAAGTCAGTATGAAGTGCTAAGTATTTATGGAAAGAAATTTTGGCAAGGACTAGAGGATCTTGAAATGTCCTTTTACTGTGACAGAAGAATTTGAATAGATTCAAGTGAAAATCAAAATTTGTAGATAGTAGTGTGAGTTTGTGAAAATAAAATATATGACTGAGAAAGTCATTTTTTCTTCATATGATTTTGTGACATTATATAGCTGTGTGTGTATGGTTTTTTTTAAGAATCACTTGGAGGGAAGACCATTGCATTAGTAGTAAACAATTTATGCAGTTTAAATATGAAAAAGACAAAGAAAAGCAAACTAAAAAAGGCATTTTAGAGTAGAATGGGAATTGAGCCAATGAGTCTGACTGGTAGAGTCTTTGGAGGGAAGCCAGGAAGTCTGTGATTTTTCTCTAGTTAGGAGATATATAAATATATATTTGGTATTGGATAAAAAATGTTAACTCTTTCCATTGAATTTGATTTGAGACCTTCCTGAATCTGATACTCAAAACTGAATGCAAATTAAAATTTTTTTAAAGTATGATTAAAACAATACCACATGTACACATGACATTTGGCAATGTCTTAGTTCCCTCTAAAATAGCAAGATAGGAATATATCCAAAACTTTCTTAGGAGAAAAAAGAGAAAGTTGGATTCTAGCCAAATGCCTGCTGAAAAATTCTTATGAGAATTCTTGGAAACTGTCCTTTTAAAGGTAATCATGTTTTCCATGCTTACTATGGCCTTGAATGTTATTTGAGTGAATTTAAAGTCTCATCTATTTGTGCCTTGTTGTTGAACATCTTTTAGATTTCAGTGGTCAAGTTTCACTTTGGCAAAATGACAAAATAAAAATATTGTGTTTGGCACTACATGATCTTAGAGAACTTAACAAATAACTATGCCAAGGAAAGTCATATTATGTATCTTAAATTATATTTTTCAAATATGCTGCATATGTCTCCTTAAGTTAGAGAAATATATATCAGCCTTCTGCTTTCCCATTAATATAAATACACATCAGACACTTAACATAAATATGCTATGGCTGGAGGGTATAAGTGAGATATGATTTCAGGTGAATAATGTAAAACCAGCAGATCTCTAATCTGAACGTCATGTTTTAAATGTTATCAGCATAATTTTCTAAGAAACAGGGAACAACTGTTCTATAGTCAGAAGTGGCCAGGAAGAAAAATGCCTAACTTTCCTGCAACAATTTGGGTGATTACAATGACCGGTATTAATTAGTTCATTCTTTTGCTTAATATAAGTGGTGAGCATGAGGCCATGGCATTGAGTTTTAAATTTATTTGGTCCTTGAAAAGGCTGGTGTGAGGTGATAGAATCCTCACTGGAATTGGACACACAAAATCTAGGTTTAGTTCTGCCACAATTAAGTAAATTAGTTAACTTCTCTCTTGATTTAGTTTTCTTCTCTCTAAAATAAGGATAAAATTGTACTTAATAATATTTTTCTTATTATTACCAATAGCAATTGAAAATAATATGAAGAAGGTCTCTCTTGTGGGAGGATCAATGGTGGAGGTTGTGGTAGATAATTAAACCAATTTATAAGTTGGATAAATATATATAGTTACAATTTTTATGAATAAAATTAAATGTCTTTAAATAATGGCGAATGATGGTACATACGGAGAATACTCTTTAGGTAGGGTCACTTTGGGAAAACTTCCCTGAGAAGGGGCATCATAGACATCAATCATTCCACTATTCTGCTCCATGAAGATGGAAATCATGTTGTCCTTGAGGGCTAGAACAGCCAGGGACAGAGCCTGACACCTAGTAGGCATTCACTAAATATTTGTTGAAGTTGAATACAGTAAATCAGTTCTGTTCTTAAGAATAATGGATCAACAAAAGTGATATCACTAATAATGACATTAACATAAGGTAGTATAATAATGTTTGCAAGTATAAAACATTTTAAATGTTTTAATAGGTATTATATTACTTAATTAGAAACTGCATGTGATGAGTTTGAGTTGTTTTTAGTATACTCCCAGAGGTGTCCAGATTGACCTCTATTTTCTCTTTTTGCTTGTTCAAGAGTATCCAGCTCAGTAAAGTGTGCAGAAGTGACATTCTATCAATATCTGCTGAATAAACTACCTAATGAATAGAAGGATATTGAGGAGCAGACCAGATAATTCTAGCTAAACCCAGGCGGCATGATTTATAAAGTCAGAAGGAACAATTAAGTAGCCGGATATAGATTACCAGAAAAATACAATTAAATAATTAAAAAATAACATATATTTGTAATAACAAAACCTAGAAAAAATGATTTATGCTTGTTAGAATCAAGTAAATTTTGAAGTATGATGTTTGTTTACTACATATGTTGAGTAACTTTAAGTGTGACCTGAATTCACAGACACATTTTTGCATCTTCAGAACAAAATGAATTAACACTCAAAAGATTTATTATTATTTTCTAGATTATCATTTGAGAACATTTAGCTACATAGTATGAAATATTTCCATAGGCCTAACTGATTTTGCAACTCGTAAACCAAAACAAGGAAATTTTGATCATGAATTTAGTTGCCCTCTTGATGACTCTAAATTGTTAAGTAGAGTGAGAAGGTTTTTACTCACAAACTTCCTTGCCATAAAATTTAATGGCACAGCATATTTGGTAAAGCAGCTAAATTATTCCTCAAGTATATGTTTGTTTAAGGCAGTTATGACAGAAAAGACCAAAAAAAGGAACTTTTATTACGCATCCTGTCTCACTTGTAGCTCCAGTGAGCATTTGCTTGAATATATTCACCTTCATTTCACTGACCATTCTTCACGTATTTGCTTAGATATTGGTGACCTACTTGAGTGCCCTAGTGAGTGAAGTTCCTTGGAAACTGGAAATGTGTTATTGAAAATTCTGCTCAGGTTATTCTAAATTGTAAATCTGGTTAGAAACCACTGCACTAAAAATAATCTTTTTCAGTTCTCTGTCCTGGGTTCAGTAGTTTCCAATATCTGCTAGATGCCATTTGAAACTTGGCTCAAAAGTCCTAAAGTCCTTTATGACTTTTGATGCCTTCTATAAAAGCATTTTAAATACATACTTATTTCCATTTCAAACAAATTAAAATATTTTATTAGCAAAAATTTAAAGTATGATAATTATTCATAAGATTGCATTTAATAAGTAATTAGGTTTGTATTCACCTGTACTATGTTTAAACAAAATCTCTTCTTAAGATTGCCTTGTATTTACCTGACTTTATGCAAAACTGCATTCTTTTTTGCATTTGGTAGCCCCAATTTATATATGAAGAAGTTGAGGCTTAAAAAGATTATAGCTGGTTGGTTAATGGCATAAAGACTAGAACCCAGGTAGGGTAGATATCTCTACAAAGGCATCTGTATGAAGTACCACATTGCTAATGCAGAACTTGCTTTGAGCAAAACAACATCTGTCATATGCAATTATTGCTATTAATTTGAATTCTATCGGTTTTGTACTTTTGTATGCAGGCATTTAATTTTCAAATCTGTTTTTTTCCATTTGTATAAGAATTATCTTTATTTGCAATATTTTTAACCATTTATATTTTTACATATTGGTGTTATAATAAGAATAATTTAAATTGACACTGGAACTGCAAGAAGTTTTCCAGGTTAGAAAAAGTCTTTATGCTAATTAAAGTTGAATAAAAAAGTTATCACTGAAATAATTAGGGATAAGATGGCTCCCTGTTAATTCTGTTCCAGAGAACCGTTAACTGAAAATTTGGGGAAATTCATCTTCATTTACTGTTTCCTCTTCAAATTAAATTGCTGTTCTCCATACCCTTATGGTTTGCTTGTGTTCCCATCAATCTTATTTCTGAATCCAGACCCAAAATGAATAATTATTAATAATTATTAATTTGGTATTTTGTTTAATTAGATGCTATTTGTGTTGTTTTAGATACCTCCAAAAATTTTATGTATGTATTCTAATCTTTGGTTTTCTAAAATTGTTTTATCATATGATATAACATAAATAAACATATTTTGTCATTACTGGTCACCAAATGCACAATACAAATTTCTCCAAAAGATATGAGACTAACCTGTAAATTTATCAAAATTCAAAAACACTATCCAATAAACCGAGAGAAAAATTCCATGCGCAATATTCACATTGCAATAAAACTCAATATATCCCAATTGCTACTATGAAAATTGTAGATATAGGAAGTAAAACTGAACTGAGAAGATTAACTTTTTCTAAAAGGTAGTTTTCATCACTGTGTTGTAACTGAGAAATATATCTCTATTCTAAAATGTCTATGAAAGTTGTTTGATTTGAAATTTCATTGGTTGCATTGAAAGCTCATCCTGTATTTTAAAAATATGCATCTTGTTAATAAGAAATGTATCCACAGAATGGTAACAAAAAATCCTTGATTAAATGAATGGAAGAAAATGTTTGTGGACCCATTCCAATGTCTTTCATTTTGGGACTCTTTGGAAAAATAAAGCTTAAAGTGTTTTTGTTTTAACAAATTACTTTTATTTGGCATGGTTAAAATATGTTGTCAAAGAGGGTGTTTGTTTTGAAAGTCTAAACCAACTTTCTAAAAGTCAAAGTATTTGATTGTAGAAATCTATAAGAAATACATTGATATTTTCTAGTAAATAATTTTATTTTCTCTTCACCAAAATTTTGTAACTTATTTCATACTTGCTAATTTTAAAGAACTAAATTTCTAACATGTACTTCCCACATGCTTATGGAATTTACTCATAGGGAAATTTAGGTTGCTGAAGATGGTTCTTTGATAAAAATTTGTAATTAGAAAGAGATAAGCTTTGGCTGTTGTGAATGCTGCTAACACAACTTGAGTAACAACATTAACCCGCAAGTTCAAGCCATTTTCATCACAGTGAATAGTTTATGTTGGGAGTTTTATCAGAAAATACTTTTTAAAAGGAAGGACTTATGCAATGTCATGTACAGATGGTTTTGGTAGTTCTAAGGACCATTTTATGCGAAAATTTGCAAACTGCATTTCGTATATAATACCTATACTTTTGAAACTTGTTAATAAAACTTGTTGGTAATACTTAATAACTCTTTAAGTATTAACAAAATATTAATAAAGACTAATAAAACTGTAGTTTATTCTTTTATTAAAAACTATTCTCTGGTGAACTGGAAAACAATCACAGTTTCTGAGTATCTAATTACAACCACTAGAGGAAAAGGTTAGTAACATTTATTAACATAAGCAGACCGTGAAAATTCTGTTAGCCTCCATGGAGTACTGCAATGTTTCTTTTGTCATTCTCATTAATTTTGACAGATTTGAAGTGCTTGCAATTCTGTACTAATAGGTTTCCTTTAATCCCCTATATGGCTATATTTTGATTTATGCATACTTACCTGGTTTAAAAAAATTCAATCATTTCTTAAATATGAGTGCAGAAAAAACTAATTAGTAATAGATTGCAGAAACAGTTTTCTTTCTTTTTGATAAGCATTGGTTTGTATTACCTTATTTAATATCATGAATTCTCCTTTATACCCATCTATTTCAGAAACATTCCAAAGCCAAAAGACTAAGGCTAGTAGGCAAATAATTTTATTAAACAACTAAAATACATTTTCAAGTGACTGACTGAATTTATAGTACTCCAGTCAAATGATGAGAGACAACCAAAAAAAATTACCCATTAAGTCAATCTCTTGGCATGCCTTTGGAAGGGACAAAAATTTAATGATTGAATTATCACATATTCTTGCCCTTTTTCTTCCCTTCTACACTTCTCTGTGCTCCTTGGTTATGGTTAGATTTTTATGGTCAGTTTTGGTATCTGCTTGAATTTTTTTTTTTTTTTCTGCGTGAGTTTTTGATCTTCTTTAAACTACTTTGATGTTGGGTTATGTCATGGAAATCTAGACTCTGATATTTGGACAACGCTGAAAATTCAACCAATTTAGCTCCTCCTCATTTCCATTCTTTTGAGGTACCTATTTAAATACAAAAACCTATAATTATTTTTTAACTATGCCCATTGAAATTCCTTTTAAAATAAGTATAATGTGGTGAAATTATTGGAATGACCCGTAGCAAAAACTCTATCCTTGTCTCTGTCTCGTCAGATTGACATATTTCCTGTGCATAAGTGGAATGTTATAAAATCTACTAATCTGACTTTTAATGTGTGTTTGATTTTGGAGAATGGAGATCCCCAATTGGCATTTTTTTAAATGCAGTGATTCTCTAGCAATATCTTTAAAGGGCCCCTAAAACTTGATTTTACTTGTCAACATTTTACCAGCACTGTCACAGAAATTGAACTGTAGATTTGTATAGGAATTAACCAAATCAATAAATTCAACCAAGAATTCAAGAGTAGAAATCTAATTCTAAATTAACTCACATTCAGGAAATAGAAGGTGCAGATTTATATATTTTGATATACATTTGCCTTCTAATAGCCATAGCCTTTAAAAATCTTTTAATAACAAAGGATCTCTGACATTAATATTTTTAGAAGAAATGGTAGATTATTATAGAAAGGGAAATATTTATTATCCTGAAGGGAATTTGTTTCCTTTTCCTGTTTATTAGACTTTTTTTAAAAAACTTTTTTGTTAGAAAATGATGGTAACATGTTTTTTATAAAAATTATTTTCCAATTATTATTACTTTATCATGCTTTTTTTAAAAATTTTTTTTACCAGTAGACTGACTGGAAAATAAGAATGAATCTATGAAAAAGTTTAAAAACCAAATTATCCTCTAAAATTTTCTTATGATGAAATAAACCTCTTTAGTATTAAGTAATAAAAATCTGCTCAATTCAGCAAAGGTGAAATGGGGTAGAGATTATTTTGACATTGCACAAATCTGTGAAAAAGTCTAGCCAGGCCTCATGTGGGTTCCAGGAAACCACTAAAGATGGAAGTATTTTTCTCATGAAGTCTGCATTGTCTCTTATTGTATTTGTGCCATTATTGTTCTCTTATTTGTTCTCATTTATTCATAATTCTATACTCTTAAGAAAGACAATCTGATTGAATCATCCTAGCCTAAGCTTTTTTCCAGCTGGGTCAGGTATTCCCATCCCTTCCCTGATCTTTGGGTTGTGTGTGCGGGAGGGCTGTCTTGAAGTCCATGTCCTATTTTGAGTTGCCCCTTCTAAAAAAGATAGGGGTATGACATGTTTAGTGAGAATGGGGTCTTATACAGCTATGAAAATTGATAGCAATAAAAACGATGCACAGTACAGCAATACAAGGCATACCACTGACATTAGTTTCTCTTCTTCATGGCTCTTGTTTTAAACAGAGCAGTAATTCCTCATGAAAATTAAATAAAATATTGTATATCTGTTATCTATTCCCTCAATAATTTTGCATAATAATGAACCACAAAATCTCAAAAGCCTACAGTAATTTACATTTATTTTCATGCATCTGTGGGTAAGCTAGAGTTGGACTGATCTAGGCTGAGACCATCTGGGACACTGCTTCAGGCTGCAAGTCTCTCAGTTAGCTGGGATCTCTCTACTCAGCAACAATTGTCCTCCTGGTAATAGTGAGCTAATGTAGGCATGTCATTCCAGTGGCCATGACAGAGGTTCAAGAGAGCAAGTACATTTCAAGCCACCACTTGTGTCATGTTTGCAAATATCCCATTGCCCAAAGCAAGTATCACAGATGAGCCCAAAGTCAAGAAACAGGGACAGAAACTCCACGTTTAGTGGGAGGGACCTTAATAGATGTCTTCTCTATTTTATAATGCTCCAATAACTATTAGGTCAAAAAAGAAAAGTGAAGTAAAAATCGGTGCAATATTTTTTGTTGTTGTTTGATTATTCTATACTATGTTTTCCCTTTGATATGTGTTTACCAACATTCAGATTAATATCTATTATAAAGTATACTACAAGATTCTTTTCAGGGTGTTTGTTTTGAAGAATAGTATAAAAATTTCCATGAGTTTCATATGCAACCACACATATTTTAGCTTGATCTTTTATTCTGCATTTACTTTTGGGCTCCTTAAGAATCTGTTAAAATGCAGAAATTATGCAGTATTGATTTCAGGAAAAGTTGAAGTGGTTACACATGATTGCCTTCGCCTTAAAAGAAATCCTTATTTGGTTCTAATTTGAACAACATCGAAAGTACAGCAAAACTAGCTTTTTATTATGTCACCACACATTTAGGGAGTTAAGGAAAACATTTTGTTTCAAGAATAGAGTTAACTATGTCTTTTCCTCTCTTCTAGCCAGTCTTGTCATGTCTGGCTATTTTCCAAGCCTGCCTGTTACTCGTACATATTTCTTTCCTAGTAAAAAATACATTGAAATCCCAGTAACATATGCTTCTGACTACTAGAAAAGAGGAGATTTAGTGGAGAGAGATTAGCATGATTGCTTTTGTTTGAGTAGTATAATTACATGTAATGTATATGAGAAGTATGTCCTGCTTTAAAACACATGTTTAATTTTACTTTGCTTTAAAAAGTGAAACTAAAAAGAATCTAAAATGTATGTTTCATTCTTTACCCATATCCTTGAATATTTCGACTAGAACACTACATCTTTGTGTGAAATAAATTGACAGATATTAAATATAAATATATTTGATACTTAAGGTCTAAAGTTTGAAATGACAAAATGCTTAGCCCAAAATTCCAAAGAAGTATTATAATTCCCAAATCAAATGTTGACTTCTAAAATATTATCATTAGGTCATGTTTCTTTTACTAAAGTATTTTTAAAAGACAATGTAGTAAAATAGTGTTGATTGTAAAATAAACTATAAATATTGTTTATAGTAAAATGTAGTATTTAGTATATAAGATGAAATGTTATATTTAAGTGCTCATTTTCTAGTAAAATACAATGCTTATTTGATTTTTCCTTGTAGTTTTAAAGGGAACTTCATCATATATACATAGATTTACTTTCTGATGGTTCCTGAAACTTCAGTAGAGTTTGGGCCTGTAACAGATTTGCATTCTCAAGAATTTATGGTTTGCTCATAAATGCAGAAGTGTTTCTATTAGTTTTCCCTAATAGGTCACACCTAGCCCCTGCCAGCCTTTCATGGAGTAAGGTTATAGGGCTTTTCTCCAAAGTTGATTTTTTCCATTTTCTTCAAGAGTTTAATTTCAAAAGTTAAATAACACTATCAAGATTAGACATGACACTGTTATTGTAGCCACCACAGACCCTTTTGAATTATTTCAGTTATATATCATAAATAAATAAATACCTAAAAGTCTTGTTCATAGAGTAAGATCAGACCTTGCATACCTACCTATACCAAACATTAAATTCCTGACATTTAAGGTAACTTACATGTAAACTGTTCTTTGTTAGGGCCATCTCATGACTAAAATATGAGTCACTTGCAAACCATAATAGATTTTGGCTCTGTTACATGATGAAGT
>JAQZBX010061172.1:0-17067 GCA_029593785.1 Cabassous unicinctus
CCCAAGTCCCAAAAAAGCCCCTGTATTTCAACTGCCCCTAAAAATATGGAACGCTTCATGAATTTGCATGTCATCCTTGCGCAGGGGCCATGCTTATCTTCTCTGTATTGTTCCAATTTTAGTATATGTGCTGCCGAAGCGAGCACATCTATAGAATACTATATAGTGTTTTTTCATCTGCTTCTTTTGCTTCATGGCCAATGACTAGATGCAATTTGAATATCTAGGATTCAGTGGAAAGGCAATACCTTAATCCCATTTTTTTCTGTTTAGGACTGCAATCCAATATCCTGCTAAGGCTGAGACTTTGCAACCCCTCCTTGTATCAGTTACAGCTGGGAGTAGAAAAGCTGTTTTGTGTTTTTTGCATTTGTTTGTTTGTTTTTTTTTTAATTCAACATTTGTTTCAGTTTACCAATTCAGGAAACTTTTAGAAGTTATATTTCTGCCCTTTCTGCTTTTGGATGGATTAGTTCTAATCTAAGTTTATCCACCACTTGCAGGGCATTACTAAAAATCATTGAGATAACCATTACTTGCCAGTCTTCTAAATTTTTCCATAATTAAAATAATTAAACATAATTAAACTAATGAGACATTAAGTTTCACTAAGAACAAGGTCACTTAACTTTAAAAAAAGGATTTTTTTTTTTTAAGTTTTTGTCTGCAGTGTCCCAAGTCTGATCCTCCTTATTGATGGTTTATAAAGCATTAATCTTCTCCTTTGCCTGGGCCATCACTTCTTACTTCTTTGTATTTTTGTAATCTTTTTTGAAACCTGGACATTTTGATATTTTAGTGTGTTATCACTGGAATTTAGACTCCCTAAGCTTGTATCCAGCTAGTGTTATGATGGAGTTTTCCTTGACTGCCAGGAGCTAACAACAATAACAACAAAAACTTGGAAAAGAAGGAAACAAACACCTTCCAAGTCTTTGCAAATTGACCTGTGAGAGTGCGCTCCTTCAGGGCTTATACATACAATGACTTTGGGGAATAGTTCCGGGCTAAAGCATAGAAGCCTGCCAGATCCCTTCTCCGCATGTCTTGCCTTGGACATGCACTCAGTGTGGCCCTAGGAATTCCCATAATTTCACAGATACAGATGTACCCTCTTCCTTGGGAAACATGTCTGGGGCACAGCACTGTCTGTCCTACAGCCAGCAATCCCTTGCCCCAAGCAGCATGACTTGAGAGCACTTGATTGCTCTCCCAGAGTGTTCTGTAGAGTAGGTCTCTGAGCCATGTTCTACAAGATGGGAAAGTTCTGGGACAGTAAATTTCTGAGGCCACCACCAGACTGATTAGTCCAAAAATGCAAGCTCTCAGTATGTGCATGAGCATGACTCTGCTCCTTCTGGAACTGAGACCAGGGAATCCACACTGGGAGAGCAGGCCAGTTCCATGCCAAGCAATTGAGGGGCGGAGGAGGGGTCAATCGGGCCCCAGGAGATCCTACCACTTTTAATTATCCTTTTTCTTGATTCAGTGCTAACCCTGTACTGCAGTCCTTTAACTGTTTTCTGAAACTTTTAGAAAAATGTTCCTGCCAGTTCTTGCTGGTTGTTCAAAGCTTCTGTGGAAGTCCAAGTACTAATGGGTCTCAATCTGCCATTTTGATAGGAGCAGAGACTTTCATTGCTAATGTATAATATCTTTTAAAAATCCATCTGAGAGAGAAAGACTAAATTGTATAGCACTTCCAGCTTCTGTAAAATTGGTACTAATGTCTAGGTGCTCTTCTTAGCAATTTATGACCAATATAAGATCACGAATAAATCAGTTTTTAGACTTCATGTTTTTTCTAGTTTTGATTATGTCAGAACAGGAAAATATTCAGGCTAAGATTCCTAGCATTAGGTATGATGGCCAAATTTCCAGACAGGCAGTGATTAAATTGTGCTCTTTATTTTCACTTTGAAAGTTGATACTCTACTTTGGGTTTAAAGATCCCAATGAAATCAGATAGTATTTAATTATAAGGATGAGAAAGAGCTGGACTCTGTCTCTTGGTATCAACAATAAAATGTTTTATTTTTACAGCAAGGCACCCTGTGGATTACAAAGAAAAGCTCCTGGATTTAGCATAGAAAATAGTTTTTTAGATTATTTAAATTTCTTACCTCCCTATTCATAAACTGAATAAGAAAACTAGAATCTACTATGCATTCTGAGATGGAGTGTGTAGAGTATAATTGTTGAAATATTTAGTTCATTGAGAAAAATGAATGCTTAGGACAGATGGAGGTATTTTCACTTTAGGTTGTTACTCTTTTGCCTGAATTCTACAGTTGATGGCAGAGGTATCTCAAGTGGGCTTAGCTTTGCACCTACAGAAAATTTTTCTAGAAGAAAGGAAGAAATATCTTCATTGACTCAAAATGTCAGAGAACTCTGGCGTTTAACCTCTGGATGATGGCTTAACTAAGTCACATAGAAAAATGAACCACAGAAAAAGCTTATCAGAAGCTATAAATTGTGTCAAGATAAATCTTTGAATGCGCTTGGCACCTTTACTCATCTGTTTAAATTACTTGAAAAAGCTTTTGTAGGTGAGAGTGACCTTTATGCCATTAGATAAAAATAAAATAGACTTTGGGGTTTTTTCCTTCTTAGCCAGAAATTTTTATAATAACACAAATGTGACCTATCTAAATGGAACATATTAGTAAGAAAAGGAAGGCTATAGTTTAATAAATTACCTAAAAATCTTTAGTTAAAAATATATTTTGTGAGATACTCTTACTAACACTTAAGGAGGAATAATTTTCATTTTCTTTTTTAGATAGGGTTGTCAGACATAGGAAAAAAAGTAAGATGCAGCATTAAATTTAAATATCAGATAAACAACAAATATGTTTTTAATATAAATATGTCCCATGCAATATTTGGGAGATACTTATATTTTAAAATGACTCATTTATCTGAAATTCAAATATAACTGGGTATCCTTTATTTTACCAGACAACCCTATTTTCAGTGTGTAAAAAAATCAAACTCCTTTATTTTGAATGCTGTGGCAGTTTGATATCATTGATAAACATAATCAGAAATACTGATTATGTTTGTAAACTGGTCTGTTCCTCTGGGCTCTTGATACCCTTTGATTGTATTAAATTCAGAGTTTTCACTTTTACTTGATAAAATTAAGATTAGGGTTTTTATTTGGCCACATAAGTAGGGTGTTGAGTCCCTGCCCCCTTGGCGGATGGACACACACAGAGAAAATGACACGGCAGAGGAGAGAGCTGAGTTTTGATGCTGGAGCCCCAGGAAGAGCTGAGCCATTCACCTGATAATTTACAACTGGCCTTGTGGAGAGAGCAGAGCAGCTGAACCCAGAAAGAGACTTATGCCAGCATACAGCTGAGATCAGAAGAAGCTGGGACCATGGAGCCTTAAGAGGAAGAGGAAGGTTAAACCTTGCAGAGACCAGCAGCCCTCTTGCTCCAACACGTGGCAACAGACTTTGGTGAGGAAATAACTTACTCTTTATGGCCTTGTGACTGTAAGCTTCTACCCCAAATAAATACCCTTTATAAAAGCCAAAATATTTCTGGTACTTTGCATCAGCATCCCTTTGGCTGACTAATACAAATGCATATGCACTTTAAATTTTAATGAACAGAGAAAGCTTAGCTCTTTCTAGCAAACCTGAGAGGGAGTCTAGGGCTGTCTTGGCGACCTGCTTAGGGGTGCAGCAGACCAGAATACTGCTTCACAACTAACAGAAGTGTCGGGGAGAAAGAGGAAGAAGCCTGTACCAGTTTGGCATTATTTATGAATTCCAAAAATAGATATTGGATAATGTTTGTAAACTGCTCTATTCCTCTGGGTGTGATTAAATTATGATTAGGGCTTTGATTGGGCCATGTCAGTAGGGTGTTGAGCCCTGCCCCTTGGTGGGTAGGGACTCACAGATAAAAGACATGGCAAAGGACAGAGTTGGAGTTTTGATGCTGAGTTTTTTAGCTGGAGCCCCGGGAAGTAAACACACAGAGGAGCTTGGACATGAGGAAGGAGAGAAGGCCCCAGGAAAAGAGACAAGCCATTTGCCTGATAGTCTATAGCTGGCCTTGTGGAGAAAGAGCACAGCAGCTGAGCCCAGAGAGAAATGAAACACCAGAAGAGAGGAACCAAGGAAGCCTGAACCCTGGCAGATGTCGGCAGCCATCTTGCTGCAACACGTGGCAAAAGACTTTGGTGAGGGAAGTAACTTACGCTTTATGGCCTGGTAACTATAAGCTTCTACCCCCAAATAAATATCCTTTATAAAAACCAACCGATTTCTGGTATTTTTGCATCAGCACCCGTTTGGCTGACTAATACAAAGCCAAAACAGCAAACTCTGCTGTCTTGATTTCTTGTTGTTATATTCCCCCTTCCTTTGTTTCTCTGTGAGTCTGTTAGTTTTTTTCTCTGTTTCTTTTGTTTCCCAATTTTCTCTACCTATGCTATATCTTTTCTCTCCTTCATCCTTTTATTTTCTGTTTTCTGTTGTTCTTTCATTCCACCTCTTTGGGCTTGGTCTTCAATTTTTCTTGTACTCATTTTTCTCTCTCTCCTACTTTCTCCAAGTTTTATTTTCTCTTTTTAAATTTTTTTTCTTTCTTTCCTTCTCTCTTCTACTTCTTCTTTTCCCCTCTTCTCATCATTCTGGATTTTGAATTCATCCTATATTTTTCTCCATTCTGTTTCATGTTTCATTGTTTTTAACCCACTTCTCTAATCTTATTCTTCTGTACTTCTTACTCAGGTTAATTATTCAATTGCCTACGTCTTGTACAGTCCCTTTCCTACCTTTTACTATTATCACTACTACTACTCATTCTCTCTTCCTATCTCTTCCTATTTCTCTGGTACTAACATTTTTTTCTAGGGAATATAGACAACAGCAAGAAAATAAAATAAGAGGAATGAAGTGTCAAAGTGAAACCTTACCACACTCAAAAACAACAAAATAAAACCATAGAGCAGAGAGAGAATCCAATCAACTGAATAAACACACTAATATAAACAGATGACTAGATACCAACAGAAAAATATAAGACACACCAAGAAACAGGAAGACATGGCCCAGTCCAATGAACCAATAAAAAAACCAAGAAGAGATGCAGAACATGGAACAACTAATCAGAGCTGTCCAAACAAATATCATGAATCAACTTAATGAAGTGAAAGAAGAGACTAAGGATATTAAAAAGACACTGGGAGAATAATGATCAACATAAAACAGACAAACAAACAAGAAAAAAATTTTAACGAATAGCAATATATACATACATTGTCTTCATTTACATTTTTATTCCTCAATTTCATTTGTCTTTTTCATCAAGAATAACTGAAATTTATATGACCATGGAAAATAAAAGATTAAATGTTTAAAAACCTCCTTCCAATGCAGTTGGAATCATTTTACACATAATTCAATATGGACGTATTGTTCACTTACATAACTATGATGAAGTAAAAAGTAGCATTCATTGCAATGCAAACTTGTTCAGTCTATTAAAACACTGGATTTGTTTAAATTATATGAAATAACTCTAACATCAAGGCTTTTCATGGATAATAGTGTTATATAGTGTAGCCTGAAGCAAATTCTTCAAAACTGTTATTTTGTGGAAGCTAGAAACTGTAAGTTCATTTTGTGGCTCGATCTAGGCCACTCTAAGATTGGTTTGGGTCTTCTGTTTTGCTTAAACCCCTTTGGTGAATAGGAAACGATAACCTAGAATAATCCCAAATCAGATCCACTGTGCTAGATTAGCCAATTCTGTGCCACTGTTAAATCTTGGGTGCAGTCCAATACATAGTATCACACCCCAGTCTCCTAGGCCCTGAAGTTTTTCTTCATTACATCAACAGAAAACGTGATGTTCTCGCAGCAAAATCACATTAAAAATAGCATAAAATAACAATTCTGACATGCTTTGTCAAATAATAATAAGACATACAAGAGTCACCAAAGAATTTAATTTACTAGCCCTTTATTGTCAAACACACAAACATCCAATAATCTAGATTTTGTTGCCTTCTTAGTATATTTAGCACTACAAAATGTAATTCTAGAAACTCAAAATGAATAAATATTACTAATGAATTACAACAGCCTGTAGCACATATAATGTAACTTACCTCCTACATAACATGGCTTTTTAACTAATTGGACATATATTCTTTACAAGGGGAGCACATTATACTCATCAGGAAAACTTTTGCAGGACATATATGGCACGGGCCGACCCATTGATTTTCTGATTTAGCAGAAGCAACATCAGATAGAAGGCATCAGATTAAAGCTTCCCAAAGCAAACTTGATGCCCTTACCTGGTTGAGATACATAATTTTTTTCTATATTCCATGAGAGTATAGAAATTCTAAATTGTTTCAAACAGGCAGGTATAGTAACCAATGCATCAGAATTACTTTATTTATTTTGTGGTTCTAAGAAAATTCATAGTACATGGTATTAAAACAGAGTCTTGTAAATTTTCTCTTATCATTACTTTAATTTTTATCCTGAGCAGTCAACTATAATGAGAATTAAAGGTATAAAGTTGGTAACTAAAATGAAGTTACCCTAGACCTATTCCAAAAATTAAGCTTATTTGACAATCTTAATGCCAAATCTTTATGCCATGTGAAATAAAAAGGACAGAGTTTCAGTTTTTGCAACCAAAGTTGAATTAAGAAGTAGGAGGTCTAATAGAGAAATGGAAAGAGACCAGAACTGAGAGTCAGAAAGAGTTGTGTTTTAATCCCTATACCTACAATTTATTAGTTTACATTCACATGACTTTAGGCAAGCTTCAATGTCTTCATCTCAAAAAAGGCATAGGTCACTATACAGATTAAATAAAATTAAATAAACAAAAGTTAAAATTTGGTCCTCTTTAAAGTTTCATAAGAGGTGAACATTAAATGCCTGTTCCACTGGTTGGGAACAAAGTTCTCATCACTTCCATTCAAAAGTATAAAGGTGAAAATTCTGTGCAATAAAGCAAGAGAAAGATATTAAATGATAAAGATCTGAAAAGAAAAAGTAAAAATATCTTTATTCACAGACTGTCTTTTATACAAAGGAATCTACAAAATAATAGAACTAAGAACTCTACCCAGCAAACTATGAACATTGCTAAGAGATATTTTTAAAAGGAGAAATACATCATACTTATGGATTGGAATTGGAATACATTGGAATTGTATTTATGATTTCAATTCACCTCAAGTTAAAATAAAGATTCAACACAATCCCAATCAAAATCCAATCGAATCGAATACTGGCTTTTTTGTAGAAATTGGCAATACAATTCTAAAATTTATATGGAACACAAAGAACCTAGACTATTAAATATATATATATATATATATATATATGAAATAAAAGTTGGAAACATATAGTAACAAATATCAAGATTTACTAAAAAGTTATATAGCGTTATGTTATTGGCATAAAGATAGTCAAATAGGTCAGTGGAGCAGAAATAGACCCACATCCATATGTTCAATTTATTTTCAACAATGGAACCAAGACAATTCAGTGTTCAAAGGGGGAAAAGTAAAGGCTTTTCAATAAAGTGTGCCAGAATAATTGAATTTAATGTATGGTTAAAAAAAAACACAGAAGAATATTGATACCTACTTCTTCCCACAAACAAAATTTGAGATTAAATTATAAAGCTAATACTATAAAGCTTCTGAAAAATAGGAGAATATCTCCACCACATTAGTCTGAATTAGGTTAAGTTCACATGCACAAAAAATCAATAAATCAGAGATTACCAAAATTAACATTTTCAGCTTGTCAAAAGACAATGTTAAGAAATTTTTCAAAAGCCCCAGAATGGGAAAGACTACTTGCAATATATATTTGACAAAAATTTTTTAACAAGCATTTTAGTTTCCTAGGCTGCTTAAAGCAAATACCATGAAATGGGTCAGGTTAAACAATGGGAATTTATTCACTCACAGTTTTGAGGCCAGGAAAATGTCCAAATCAAGACATCATCAAGGTTTTCTTCCCAAAGACTGGCTGCTGATTTTGTTGAATTCAGCTTCTTGTTTCTCTGGCTTTCTCTCTGTCTGAATTTAATTCTCTTATAAAGCACTCCAGTAATAGTATTAATACTCAACTTGATCGAGGTGGTTCACATCTTAACCGAAGTAGCCTCATCAAAAGGTCTTACTTACAATGGGTTCACACCCACAGGAATGGATTATCTTTAAGAAAATGTTTTTCTGTGGTACCTATAGCTTCAAAGCACCAGATTATTCAGATTATTAAAAAATACTACAAATCAATAACAATAACAACAACAACATTAAATACGGGCAAAAGACCTGAAGAGTCAGTTCATAAATATATATAAATGGCCAAGGAGTACAAGAAAAGGTGCTCAACATCATTAGCTGTCAGAAAAATGCAAATTTAAACCGCAATAGGGTAAAACTCCAAACCTATTAGAATAACTAATAGTAAAGGGACTGATAAAATGAAATGTTGGCAAGACTGTAGAACAACTGGAACTCTCATACAATGGTAGTGGAATTATAAAATTGAACAACCACTTTGAAAAAATATTTGGTAGTTTTGTACAAAGTTAACTATTCACCTATTCATAGCAATTCCATTTCTAAGTATTTTCCCAAGATACATGAAAACGTGCTCAAAATCACAGTTACAAAACTGTTCATGTCAACATTATTCATAAAATGCAAAAAACTTTAAAAAACGAAAATGCCCATCAATGATAGAATGTATTTTAAAATTATGCTATATTCATACAATAGAATATTTATTATGAATTTTAAAAATACTGGTAAACACAAGAACAAGGCTGAAATTCAAAAACATTATGTCAAGTGAAAGAAAAAAAACACAAAATAGTATATGCTTATGAATCCATTTAAATGAAATTCAAGAAAAGGAAAATCTAATCTATCATGGTAGAAACCAGAACAATAGCTTCCAATGAGTTTTGGATTGACCATTAGGGGCACAAAGAAATTTTCTAGGATGCCTTAGTTAGCAAGGCATTTATATGGGAATATATATTTATCAAAATTCATGATGTTTTGTAATTGTAATCTGGAGATTTCACTCTTTGTAAATTAAATTTTACATCAATATAAAAAATTACTTACAAAACACATATGTAAAAGCCATTCCTTTCCTCCTTCTCTTCTTTATATGTTGCAAAATAACCTGTTAATGTTCTAATTCTGGTCTCTTTTCTCCCTGTTTCTACCACCAGGCCTTCCAAAATGACAACATATCCTCTATATTCCCTAGGCTCAGGAACATTTGCAGAGTTCAATGAAGAAGGTAAAGGAAAACAAAATATTATTTTTGAAAGCCTAACATCATTGTGAAGAGTTTGACGGCCATCCCAGGGTGGGTAGCCAATGTTCTGGAAGCATAGAAGGGTAGGGTGAGCAAGTGGGACCCTCTTGCACAGTCTTAGTGAAGTGGAAGAACCTCTAAAGGGAATTGCTCTTATTGATGAACCTAGTGAGGCTAGTAAATAGACACTGGATCCTGGTAGACTTGAGCAAACATGCCTCTGCACAAGGCAGCAGGGCCATTGGGTTTTATAGAACCATGTGATCCTCAGAGGTAAACATTGTGAACTGTGACCTCATACTGTACCTCAAAAACATTCACAGCATAAGACACTCAGACGTCACCCTTGGGATCATCATGAACCCCGAGTAGTGAATTCCAATAATGATTTATATTTAACTTCCCACAAACCTGATATGAATGGGAAATTTGAAAGATATTAAATTGATTCAAAGAAAAATTATATCATGTTTCACATATTTCCGTTTTTGGCCTACAGTTTATATATTTTCCACATTTATTTTCAGACGTTCTCATGTTTAAGTATGCCATAACATCATTTAAACACCTTACTCATGCAGATAACACATACATGACTCTACATAAATGGAGAGACACATATGAGCTACTGCACCAGTACAAGAAATATACTTTGTATATCATCTCACTATACCTGACTCATCATGCCTCCAACTTTATTCTTTATTAGGCAGTAATCTTACATGTGAGATTTGATATAGCCTGGATTTAAACTCAGCTGTTGCTACCTATGACTCTGCCTCCCTGTCATGGCAATGTCCTCATGAATTGCCTTAGATAAGCTTCCTGCTTTCCCAACCTAATCTAAAAGAAATTCTTAGCCGTGCTTCATCCCTAGAGTGGATGACCCCATGTAGTAGGTGGGTTACAGTTATTCTGGGAATGATCATGTAACATCAAAGTGGAGATATCTGGATATGGACAATGACTTTCTCAAGAATCGTTTCCTTTTTGCCTGTGGGTAAGATGCAAACATCCACATATTTCAAGGAAATAATTGATGCCTCAGGAATTATGTAAGCCAAGGTCTGCATCAAGTGGTCACAGTGGTACCCTATTTGCCCATGTTAGTCTATAAACAATGAGTAAGGAAAGAAATATATAGGCTAGTGGCAATTCCCATATATATGCAGTAGAGAGGAGAGTGTTACAAGAGTTTACATACATAGTGAAGGGGAAAGAATGAGAAGGAAAGGAACCAAGAAAGAAAAGAGAGCATGCCACAACCAAGCTCTCTACCATGAGCTCACTGCAGTTATGTTCAATCTCTGCCTACTTCAAAGAGGTTTTTTTGAAAACAAAACCATCCCATTTTTACACTGCTGTGTTGCGACCACCCAGTCATAACTTCTATCCTTCTACCTAAAGTGTATATCCATGATTCTGTCACTTCCCCTATCTGTCAGAGTGGGATTTTTCATGTACCTATAAAGTTCCATTGTCAGGAGTCAAGAAGGAAACTGCACACAGAAAGACCCTACTGACTCCACAGGAAATAGTCAAGAGTATTCCAGGAACCTGGGGTGTTCAGACAACTTCTTTGGCTGGAGTCAAGTGGGAGCTTCAGAATTCTGTTATATTGGCCAGACTCCAAACTCTGCCTTCTTTCCAACACTGACAGGTTCACGACCACTGTTAGCCACTCAGTATTAGAATACTTTCCCCAGCACTCCCAGGTCATCCCTCATTCCCCTGACTCTTCCACTTTTCTGATACCACATCCCATCCTTCCTTACCTTCTGCAATGCTTCCACTGCCCTTCATGGAACATTGGGAAAATTCCCTAGATGATATCTAGGTTTTCAAATGCATCTGAAGATTTTTTAAATGGGACATAAGCAACGTAGAATATATACTCTATAAAGACAAACTCAGTACCTACATGGGTTGGAGATACTGAGAGTTCTAACCTCCCACTCCTACCCATCTCCTCAAACCCTTTCCCTACTTCATCCTTTGTTCTCACTGCAAGCTGGTTCTCCCTCAAGGACACTGCTACTCTGTGGCCCTCCCAAGTGATGGCTGGTTCCTCCCAAGTGATGGCTGGTTCCATAAACCACTCTCCTTGGAGGTGGGAGACATGCAACATTTGGTCCTCATTTCAGTTTTCAGTTAATTCTCCATCTCTCCTCTTAAATTGGCCAAGTTTGAATATCCTCTTTCCAGACTACACCACCTATCACCTCTTGTTGAAGTCACCTACCCAAACCCTTTGACCATTCATTCTCATTCTCACTCACACCAAAAAAAAATCCTTTCATAATTCTTAGTGAATTCAATATCTGGATAGATAGTCTCTCCATTTTCTTGGTCTCTCAGTTCTTGGACCTACTCACCACCAATGATCTTATCCTCTATACTATCTCAGACCCTTTCCTTTGTCATACACTAGGTCTTACCAACACACAAAAACAGTTCCATTCTATAATAACCATCTCTTTGTTTTCTGAGCTTACCTCCTCTGCTGCCACAAGCCCAGTAAGTACTTAGTAATATTGAGACCCATAATCCACTTCACTGTCTATCACTTCTTCTAACTTAATTATGTGATCAATTAGAGTAATTGTTTACAGCCATGTACCATCTATTTTCTTTGTTTTTCTCACTGCTTTGCACCTGCTTGGCAAAACCCAACCATGGCAAAATCCAGCTTGCTATCTGTTAGTTTCCAGGCTGCATACAATGGGTTGGTTTAACAAAAGGAATTTATTGGCTCACAGATTCAAAGGCTAGAAGGCTTGCTTCTGCTGGGGTCTATCATTGTTCTGCTTGGCTGGCAACCTTTAGGGTCTTGGTTTCCCTGTCACATGGTAGTGTTCTCTCCTGTCTTTCTGGGTTCCATTGATTTTCAGCTTTTACCTCCTCCCCATGGCCTTCTCTGACTGTTTCTAAATTTCTTCCTCTTATACAGGACAGACCCAGCTTCACTCAGTCCCAAAGAAGTGTGATTATACCCTTTTTAACGGCAGCAGTGGTAACTGCCACACAGTAAACAAATTACAAAGCTAGAACAATCTTAGATAATACTCAAATACAAAGCAAATTCTGCTTAACAAGTAGCAGGGGAAGAGCCCAGATTTGTAGTCAGACAGGCCTGAGTTTGAATATAGTTTAACCATTAGTTGTGTGACCACAGTTAACTTATGAAACCTTTCAGAACTTCAGGTTTCTTATCTGTAAAATGGGAGTAATAACAGTACCCCTCTTAAAGGGTTGTGAGCAATAAATAATTTAATACATGTAAAGTACTTAAAACAATGACAAGCATTTCATAAGTGTTAGCCCTTATACTTTGTTTTTTATCTTTATTTCCCTCCCCCTATTTCTCTTCTTCCCTTCTCAAAGAATTGCATTTTAGGTATGGTTCTCTTCCTTTATATTGTCTCCATAAACTCTCTTCTGTTACCTACATTACTGACATGAGTGCAGAACTAAGTGGTGACATAACCCCAATTGGCATATCACGAAGTAGCTGGAGGTATAATATCCAGATGAGACAACATATTTGAAGCAAAAACTGCCAACCAGCCAGTGCTTACACAGCTGACAAACCAGGTCCCACAGCCAATGAACATCACTCAGATGTCACTTTCCTATTATGGGGCTGAGAGAGTTCAAAGTATTTTGCCTTTAAAAGTCTTACCTCATTCTCCCTCCTCCCCACCCCACCCCTGTACCTCATGCCAAGAGCCTAGTTAGACTCTGTGCTGGATTAAATTCCCTGCTTGGCCAAAATAATTTTTTACTCACTGATCAACCTTTAGTCTTTAATATTTTCTATTTTCTTTCTTTAACAGTATATTTAATAAATTATATTCTTGATTTATTAGATTTATTTTTCCTCAAAAGTTGTATTGGTTTTGTGTTGGTACCTTAAAACAGAACAAATTTATTCTCTTACAGTTCTGGAAGTTAGAAGTCCAAAATCAGTTTCCCTGGGGTAAAGTCAAGGTTTCGGCAGGGCTGGTTCCTTCTGGAGGCTGGGAGGAGAGAATCAGTTTCCTTGCCTTCTTCTGCTTCTATTAATTACCTGTATTCCTTGGCTTGTGGCCCCTTCCTCAACTTTCAAAATGCATCACCCAATCTCTGGTTCTGTCATCATATTGCCTTCTCCTCTGATTCTGCTTCCTCCTGTGCCCAATTTATAAAGACTGTTGTAATTACCCGAGGCACACTTGGGTAATTCCATATAATCTCCCCATCTCAAGAACCTTAAGTTAATCACATCTGCAAAATCCCTTTTGCCAAAAAAAGTAACATTTACAGGTTCCAGAGATTAGGATGTAAACACATGTGGCACCATTATTCTACCTACCTCAAAAGTATTTCACCTAAGAAAGAAAAAATGAAAAGAAGGAATGAATGAATGGAAGAAAGAAAATGATAAAGGGGATTTTGCATCATTTGGAGAAAAGCAAATTGTACCCAGTCTTCTTTGATGAAGCATAACAGGGACTGGTGGAAGAAGCAAACAATCATCCCAGCCAAATAGATTTCATGTTTTAAAAAATAAATGTGATTTGCTTACATAAAGGGAGAAAAGAGGAGAAATTGAAACAGGTACCACAAATATCAAGATGTCCAATTTGAAAACACAGCAGTCAAATAAAAGTGTGAATTACTTAGGGAAGAATTTTTAAAGGATTCCATTGTAGAGATTCAGAATAAAGGGGGTAAAAAGAGCAAATCCCTGTTTTAGTATAGCTCAAGTGAAACCCTGGAAGGGAACAGCCCTTCATGTAAATTTTTCCCTGTCCATTTCCACTCAACAGACATCCATCGATATAAGCCTCATTGTTCATATTGGAGAGTTTGGTGGGGGAGAGTGCCACCATCTGCTGCATTTCAGCAATAGCAAATCCTACGGGATGTTGCCAGGGAGGATCCTGTTATTTTGTATTTCAGCTCTGTCAATGTTGGGCTGTTTGGTAACAGCCCATCCTAAGTGCTTCAAAGGGTATATAAAACGTAGTGGGTAGATTCCCTTTCTGGGGATAATTTCCTTATAAAAGATTTATTCCCTCCTACGTTGTCAGGCAAAGAAAACCTTAAAGTTCAGCAAAAATAATTACAGCATATTAATTACTCACTGTAAATTTTGGCTAGAAATTAATTTTGTTAAACTTGGGTTTTTAATAGAACAACTGTAAATTATTCATAATACATAGGTATCTGATTTGAACTGTCTTGTAATATCATTAAATTAATCATGAATATGTATTTGTGAAACATACTTTCAGTTTTCATGACTTACAGATGCTTCTGCAAATGCCTGTGATGCAGTCTTTCATTAAAATTGCTGAGTTAAATGCACTTTCAAGAAAGAAGTCTTAAAAGACCATGAGATGTAAGCAAAATAGCTAAACTGAATTTTAATTTGGAAATTTGTTTAATAAGGATTATGAGAGAAATATTCATGAAGCACAAAATGAGAAGGTTATTATTCAAATGAAATGGAAAGAGATTCTATTTTTGTATACAGACAAATGCCAAGAAGAGAAAAAAAGCTATCTGAAAAGGGAAGTAAAATTGCTTTGGATTTTTCCTCTCAAAATAAGAAAGAGTATTACTGTTAGAAAGTTAGGAGTTATTCACATTAAATGCTCATAATAGTCACATTTGCTAATAAAATGAAAGTATGAGTTGAGCAGTTAGAACTCATACACACACAGCACTACACAATTCAGTTACTACTATTTGGAAAACGGACAAGAATGGAAAATTAGAATATATACTAATATAACTCACTCTAATTTAAAACATTTGATTTAGCTAACATGTTATTCATGTAAATCAATTGTATTTCCAGGAGCCAAAAAGAATGGGAGGAGACAATAATTTTCAAAGTATTTTACTAATGTAAATCTAGAAGATTATGAGGTATACACACTTGTTTTCTTCATGCCTCAATCAAATGTTTATCTACCCATTCTATAATTACTTGACAAGGTATTTTGTTAGGTGCTGCTCAGTACAATCATGCACTGAGAAACCATCTCCTCTGGGTCATAGTTTTAGGTAAAACAAAGAAATACATTAAACTGAAATGTTAACCAGTGCTATTTCTCGCTACCCAGAGACCCAATACCTCCTGTCTCTCCATCCCTTCTGCCACTCAGGCAGGTCTCAGCCTCAGGAGCTTTCCTGATGGCCCTTCCTAAACCCAGCTTTCATATATCTGTCCCATTTTCTAAGGGCTCTCCCATGTAAATGGTTAGTTAACTGGAAAGATTAATTCCAGCTGTGAGGTGATAATGACAAATAATGTCATGCTTGTTAAATTTGCAGTCTGGCTTGGGAAGGCAGCCAAAGTTACAAGACAAATATGGATCATTAGCATTGCTTTTAAACTTTCTCAGATACTTTCATATACAGAATCCCAATTTTTGCTCAGAAAAACCTTCTTCGAGATTGTGATATATATCCATCTTGAAAAGCCTGAATTTATATTATAATGTCTAAAATATAATTCATTTATATTTGTCTTTAAAATAGAGTATAAAAAGCATAGAAGCAAAAATTATGTTTAAGAAATCAAAGAAGTAGTATTTATGAAATTCATTTTATTTTGAAAATAGATGGTTATGTGATGAGACACATGTAAACTAGGGAATAAAGCTTTGTTTCCTCTAAGAAAATCAGGAATGACTGCTGAATTTTATCCTATATAATTATGCCATTCTTGAGTGGTTAATCAAAATCTCAGAACCACAACAACAACAAAAAATGCTAGAAAGTAATGCTCAATGAAGATTGTTAAATAATTGTAAAGTAGAATAATTTCTATTTCATAAGAATGTTTGGCAGAATTATTGTGCTCCAAGAGTGCAGTTATTTTCAAGTTTTACAGAAAAAATAAACAACTAACTTTTCCCCACCTTCTAATAAGAAAAGACCTAAGATCTAAATTTGGGTGGCTCCAGGCTTTCATAATGGTATATTCATTCACAACATTAAGTAGATTGTGCCATGATAGCTCAGACTTAGAAACTACATCAGCAGAAAAACAGCTGATTTGTTGATATCATTAAGCAAAGGCTTAGTAAGCAAAATAATTTCCCAGGTTTTTATAGGACTAATTTATTAGTAGGACTTCACTAATTCAATTGTATTTGAAAATTTTTCTAAGACTCAGATTTTGCAATTTTTGTGAGGAAAGTATTTGTTAAACAAATTGACAGGCGAAGAAGATCCTAGGAATGTTGAATCTATTTGCAACTGTTTCCAAATACTTGAGTAGCAATCATTTGTACTAAAGAAATTAACATTCTAATTACAGATGTGTCCTTATTCTATTCGTTGGAGTGAGTCAGTAAGACCTCTGGTTGGCAGGGATTTACACTTAGTTTGAGGAACTGAATGTACTTAGAAAAAAACTGCATTAAAAAAAAACCCAAGCAATACTCCAATTTAGTATGACCTATTATTCCCCAAATTTGGATACCTTATTCATTGAATTCACCCTGTGAAAAACAACAGCTGCCTAGTATACAGTTCTTTTTGCAATATAATTAATTTATAGAACAGGTGTTTCTCTTCTTCCATTCCTTAGACTCATATTGAAAAAGAGGCTCACTCTACGATTATAGCAGGGGACTTCAACACACCATTATCATCATTAGACAGAACATCTAGACAGAGAATCACTAAAGAAACAAAGGCTCTCAACAATTCATTAGAGG
>JAQZBX010061173.1:0-17155 GCA_029593785.1 Cabassous unicinctus
GACAGAGTTGGAGTAGTTCTGATGTTGGAGTCTTGAGCTGGAGCCCCGGGAAGTAAGAGAGCTTGGTTGTGAGGAAGGAGAGAAGGCCCTGGGAAAAGACATGAATTGTTCACCTGAGAGTCTACAGCTGGCCTTATGGAGAGAGGCAAATCCTAGAGAGCCTCATAGTCTACAGCTGACCTTGTGGAGGGACCAGAGGAGCTAAGCCCAGAGAGAAACACAGCCCTGGGAAGAGAGGAACCCAAGAAGCCTGAACCCTGGCAACGCCAGCAGCTGTCTTGCTCCAACACATGGCAACAGACTTTGGTGAGGGAAGAAACTTACACTTTATGGCCTGGTAACTGTGGACTTCTATCCCCAAATAAATACCCTTTATAAGACAACCAATTTCTGGTGTTTTGCATCAGCACCCCTTTGGCTGACTAATACACACATAATGGAATATTATGCGGCAATAAGAAGAAATGAAGTTGTGAAGTACATGACAACATGGATAAACCTGGAGGACATTATATTGAGTGAAGCAAGCCAGACACAAAAGGACAAATACTGTATTATTGTGCTATTATGAACTAAATATATTTTATAAACTCATGGAATTAATAATTATAGGTTACCAGAAAATAGAATGAGGGTAGAGAATTGAAATGTGATGGAAAATCTGTGCAGAACTGGTTATAAGGTTGTTTGTAAATCTTTGGTTAAGAACCGAAAATTTGCAAGCACATCATGCTGTTTGTGACTAGGAGAGCTCTTATGTGGGTATGACAGTTGTTGAAAGGGTAAGTACAAGGACGTGTATATTGCTAGAGGAAAGCTAATAAATGTAACATGGCACTGTTTAACATAGTGAAACCTCATGTAAAATAAGAATATGGATGATATTGCATATATAAAACTGTTTTTACAAAATATACGTATAAATAAACCAGAGAGAAAGAAACAGAATAGCAGATTTGTTCAGCATGGGAAGCATAGAGAGATTGAGAGGTGATGAGGTGATGAGTTTTGTTTGTTTGTTTGGTTTATGTTTATTATTATGATTATTATTGGAATAATGGAAATGCTCTAAAAATGACTGAGGTAATGAATGCACAACTATGTGATTATACCAAATACCATTGATTGTACACCTTGGATGGATTTATACTTTATTAATATACATTAATAAAATTGATTCTTTTTTTAAAGCAAAGCCTTAAAAAAAAACTCAGTGAAAAATATATTGTGTATTTAAACCTAACTTTTTAAACGATTGAAAGTAACTTCATTTTTAAAAATTATTTTCTGGTTATTGAAGTGCATTAGTCATATCAAGCAGTTGTTTCAGTGTCTGGTAGAAAGTTATAATGTTGTTGTTGTTATGGGTCCTCCAGTTGTTTTATTATCATTATTTTGATGAATAAATAGAATATTCATCTTTAAATGTACCAGATACTGCCAGTAGTGTGAAGTAGAATATAAGTCACGGCATGTACCAGGTACCAGGATTGAGCTGAGAGGACTATGAACCAATCGAGAAGTTAGAGATCCTAAGGGGAAAAAAGTGGAGTTCATCAGCATGGTTTTAAAATAAATGAGTAAATGATTCACAATCTAATTATTGCATATGATATTGTTTATATTTTCTCCTTATACTCTTATTTTGTTCAATCCTATTTAGATATGTGGTTAATTAATCCATTCTGATATTTTTAAATGAGAAAGAATTTAAAAAGTAAATCATGGATGGTGAATTGTTTTAATATTCTAAATATATTTGGGCACTGCATGTGATATTTTGACCTACAGAACTTCATCCTGTTACGTAAAGTGGAAACATGGTAACTTACAAAGAGGACAAAGATAGTCTTGATAAGCCTAGGAAAACTAAATATCACATGGGCCACTCCTAATTGTAGACCTTGCTTGCAGTAGCCTTGTAGAATGATCTTATCCTTGGTGTGATACATATATTCTTCTGTAGTTAGACATGGTTTGATCAAGACTTCTTTTATTTTCTTACTTTGATTGATAATTGTTATTATGTTAGGTTATTAATTTTCTACGTGGTGTATTGTGAAGAATGCATATCAGAAAATTTAATCAACGTATAAATTTATTATGCTCTCTTGTACTTGCATCAAAATACTGTCATTGTAAATCTAGGTTAATTGGATTTTCTTCAAATTTGTTGTAAGGGTTTACCATTCTTAAAAAATGTAGGAAAGTCAATAAAAATGACTTTGGCACCCATAAATTATAAGAAAATCACTTATGTTGAAATCCCATCAAATTCAAAGAATAGAAGTAAGCATTGTTTTAAAACTCACTACCCCAAAATCTATGCACCAACTTACAATCCTGTTATTTTGTAAATATATTTGGAACCTTTAAATTTCAAAACCAAAGTATAGTGTATTTTCAAAGGTAATTTTTTCTTTACTATAACTCTTGACTTTGGAATTTCTTGGAACTTTTGTCACATATCTGAATAGAACCTGAGAGAGGGAGGGCGGAGAAGTAGAGGACGGGGGAAAGAGAGGGTTGAAGGGGGGGAGAGCATGACAAATTGGAAAAATTAAATTATTCAGTGGTTAGTAGTAAAGCTAATTTTACCTTAAGAATACAACTATTCCTTTCAGTCTCAGAGACCCTTACTTTTCTTTCATGTAGAGTCTTAATAATAATTGACTTTTCAAGGGTTGAAGCAATAATTTGGAATTTAATACCAATGAAATAATTCATCAAAGTCAATGGTTTCATTCTGTAATAATCAAACCCTTTGTTTCCTTTGGAGTTCAGCAACAGAGAATTTTATAGGGTTGAATAGAAGTACTCATGGATACAAAGAAAATAAATTGGTTCATTTGGTTAATAGGCTTCTAAAGAAAGGAATAAAGATATACTGTATATATAATAGAAAGGTATTTATTTTATATTCTTTAAGTTCAGGTGGAAGGTTTTGTGATAGGAATACAAAGATTCACCATAATGAACTATCTATATAGCCACCGCACATAATTCAATATTGTCAAGAAAAGTCCTAATTTCCAATTGTCTGTCTATTATCATTAAAATATGTTATGAAGTTCAGTATCTGATCATCTTTTTGCATCTAGGTCACATATTGTCATGATGCTCCAAAGGAAATTTAGTCAGGGTTGTGGCAGGAGATTTATTATTTGAATATGTTCCAATTATTATTTTCCAGGTGACTTTTACATTCACTCTACATCTTAAGTTGCTGAAAAAAAATATCAGCTAGTTCTCCAACCATAATACTAGGTAGAAGATCCTATCTTGCTCAAATCATCAGGAATTTACAAAAATCAGCCAGTCATTAAAAGAAGCATTCAAAAGTAATCTTGCTGTTAGCCATATTTTATAAATCTGTGCTTCTGGGGATCTTTTAAATAATAATTCATGGAATTCCAGAAACCTTACAGATCATCGGGATTAATCATACAGTCAATCAAAATTATGCTATGCCACATCTCAGATATTCAACTTCTACTTAAACGTGACAATGAAAGAGTGCCAATTCCTAACACCCTGTGTTTTAGCATTGGAAAGTGTTACTTGGAGGATCTTAGAGGGAATAGGAAGTATGGAACAAGATACATTCTTCATGTGAGCTAATCATAAAATGTTCCTTCTTACAACTCTTGACCATTGATTTTAGGTGGGCCCAAATTTGATGATAACAAAAATATTGCTAGGAAAATGGTAAGACTTCCTCTGTGTTTTGGGACCTTTGTGAACTGCAGTACTGTTTTCTTAAGCCACAAGAAACCAAATAGGATGTGAATACGTAGAGTCTAGTTAATGACAATAATACCTTAACACTAAACAATAAATAGATTTTAAAATGCTTGCAGCATTTTATTTAGTTTTTTTCTTTTTTCACATTAATTTACACATCCAGTATGTGATTTTTTAGGAAAACAAAGTATTGATTGATTATTGACTACCTGTTAAAACTCAAAGGAGGATGCAATCTGATATTTTCTTTTTTCCCTCCATGTAGTTATGTAGTTTGATTATAAGAATATAGTTTTGTGGTGACAAATTTCTCAATCTGAGCTAAAAGTGGCACATTGTAGTTTAATTATAATGTTGTTCACCAATATGGACATGAGATTGACTGCGAGAGCCATACATTTTAACTGCATGAATTTCTACTTGTTTAGAATGAACCCTGTGATTTATTCTTATTATAAAAATTTAATAGACCTCTAATTAAATACATTATGCAATGAGATAAATTGTATGAATTAATTTGTGTTAAAACAAATATCCAAGGATAAAGCTTATACTGCTAAAGGCAAAAAAGAAGAGCTGAATTCATAGGTTATTATGATGCTATCAAAAGATTCCTTGACATGTAAATTTGGTCATAGGTATATATTTCATTTGAATGAAACCTTCTTAGGCTGCTCAATTAGTTATGAAAACAAATTTTAGCAATTTAATCAAACATGCTAATTAGTTGAATAAACCCATCAGTTCATTTTGTTTGGAATTACATAGATAAAACAAAGCCTTGTTTGATAAGCAAACAATTCAATAAGTTCTTATAAGGAGATAGCCTAGATTGGAGTCTTTGTTATGCCCAGGAGAAATATTTATTATTCATACATGGATCACCTTCGCAGCCTTGGGGTGTGTAGGGAGGTGGTTAGTTGCGCTTTGGTGTAGCCTCCTCCAAGGTAATGATCCGATCAGAATTATATTCATTAATTCAAGGCAGTAAAATAAGAATACTCAATTAATAGTTAAATAATTAACAACTCATTCATTCAAGGTATCAAAATGAGAATGATAATAGTAGATGCTTACTAGGGCTATGGTGAAAATCATTGAATTAATATGTGAAAAGTATTTGGGCATGTAGTGCAATTCATTGCTGTTCCCCTTTTCATTTGTTTAATAAACATCTATTAAAAGTTAGTTACAGTGCTAAGCTTGGGAGTAAAATGTTGAGAAAACATTTATGATTTCTCTTGTCATGGAGTTTATGATTTTGTTTGGGATCCAAATATTCAGTAAATATATAACTGTAAGATTAGAACTGTGCTAAGTGCTGTGATGGATAGTTACATGGTAGTATAGGAGCCAATTTTGAGGGAAGTCTGGTGAAATAGCTAGTATTCTTTGCCCATTATTACACTTTGTTAAGTTTAATTACAATAACAATCCCCAGTTTCCTAGAGCTTGCATCATATTCTGCAATGATCATCTTTTCTGGCATGATATGGGTGGGGAATTTCTTTCCTTAATATTCTCACCATCTTTATGGGCAAACATAAAAAATATTTATTGAATTCAGAGCACTATTCTAATTAGTAAAGGACATATAAAAATGGGTAACATATAGCTCTTATCTTCTAATATTTCACAATATCATAGGAAAGAGTCAGTAATATAAACAATGGTTCTAAGCCAAAGTATAATATGAAAATGCCGTATCTCTTCATTTTTCTCCACCTGTCTTGTAAGTTCTTAGAAAAGTATCTGAAACATGGTGAGCAGTCAATATATCATTTCTATTATTATTGACATTATTATCATCACTGGTCAAGACATTTTACTAATTGATATTGGAAAAATAAGTCAGGTCCAGATTATAGAAAGATTTTTATGCCAAATTCAAAATCCACCACTTCTGATCACTACTGTCACACTAACCCTGACTTTCATTATTCATCCATACTTATCAGTCAGAAGGAGAGATACAAAATCATTGTCAGCCAACCACACTACAGGTGTCAGAGTCTCCAGCAAAAGGACTACTCACACAGGAGTAGTCCTGTAATACCTCATGGAAAGAGGTATTACTCACATAGAGAAGAGATAGAGCAAGGTCAGCTTTACTGGTAGGTCTTGGTTCCCCATAGCCAGCATTTCGCAATTCATGGCAGTCAGGGAGATGTTCTCTATGCAGCACCCCTCTCTTGTGTTTGTGTGTCATAGTGGACAAACCCTGTTCCCTCCCCACCAGGGACAGATGTAAGACCTGGATGTGAGCTGGATGTCATAAACCATGCCCAACAGAATCAGGCTGTCTCCAGTGAATGTGTACATATGCTCTGGACAATAGGGTAAGGAATGTACTGGTAGTTCCCTTATCTAGTAGGGGATTATTTTTTATCCCACCAGGCAGACCTACCTGGTCCTGAGCACAGGATGTATTTATGAGTACTGGGGAATTGTGGTATGCTTTGCTAGGACTCTCCCCTATAACAATCATCTCTCTCCTGGAAAATTGCAATAGTATCCTGACCTGCTTCAGCTTTTGACTCTCTACAGTCTTTAAAAAAATTCCAGAATTATCCTTTCAAGTGCAAATCAGTTAATGTGATGTCTCTGCTTAAAATTTCTAATGGCTTCCAATTTCAATCAAAGTAAAATCCCAAAAAGCCTTACCTTGGTCTAAAATACCCTGCAGATCTGTGTTCTCACTATTTCTCTGACCTTATCTTTAACCTCTCTCCCCTTCACTAATTCTTCTTCTATCACAATAGTAACATTACTATTCTTTAAATACAGCAAGTATGCTTCCAGCTAAAGACCTTTGCCCTTGCTATTCCATCTCTCTGGAACTTTCTTTTCCTCAAATATTAGCCATGCTTTCTTTCAACTATCTGTGCACATATCTTTTTATCAGGATGCCTTTACCTGATCTACCTACTTAAAATAGTATCCCAACTTTCCAATCTTAAATTTTTAGCATAGGACTTATTGCCAGTGCCAGTATTTTAATTTGATTTGCTTTTTAAACTCTTCCCCCTCCCTGGATTGTAAACTCCATGATTACAGAAAGTGTACCTTTTTTGCTCATTGCTCTATTCCCAGTAGTAGAACAGTGTTTGTCTAATAGTTTGTGCTCAGTAAATAGTGACCAAATGGAAAGCTGAATGAATTGTTCCCATTGTATAGACTCAAGTTTAAGGAACCTTAACATTGTAGTCAAATTTCAAATCAGATTAATGTGTCAGTTCTTTATTTACCACCTCTGAAAATGGGCATTCGTTGCTTCATCAGGCAGTCCATTTTAATTAGTATAATTTTAACTAAGCCAATAGGTTGTTTTGTAACTACTAAGTTGTTCCATATATGTATGTTACATGCTTAGATTATACTAGAAACAGTAGGTTATGCATGCCCATGAGGAAGCAATTGTCTTATTACATTAAATTCTCCAGTAGTGTTTTGTGTACACAAAAAAAGCTCATAAATGTGCGTTTTTACAACAGTCATTTGAAGATTGGCACTGTGCTTTGTGCTTTATATCTGCATTTCTCAAATTACCTGTAGTGTAGGAACAGTTCCCCCCTGCCCCACAATCCATCATGAATTGACTCTTTCATAAAATGCAGTAATAAAAATAATATAGAAAACAAAGACCAGAATCAAGCCTAATTTTTAATTACAATTAGATTTGAAAGATATAAAATTAATTATAAAAGTTTTTTAACAATTCCTTTCAATTTGTGTATTCTTCGCAGACCAGAAACAATCTATTCATTGGACCAGAACTAGCATGTGGACCAAATTTGCATAGCACAGCTTTAGATATTAAATCTTCATCACAGCTCTACAAGTAGGTGTTGATATCCCAGATTGATTAAAAGTATAAATTGACTTTCAGAAAGGTAAAGTAAGCTAGTAAATACCAGTTAGAAAATAAAGAACCTGAGCTTTTTAAATCAGGCTTGTTTATTTGCAATGTATGGATACTCTTCTTCCCTCCTATTATCATAATAATGATGCCAAAAATTTTCTTAGTGTTACTAACTGCAAGGAACTATGCTAAGCAATGTTTGTGTTTGTGAATGAACAGGCATTATCTCAAGTAGTTTTCATTCTGTAGTTATAATTACTTACGTGTGATTAATACTATTATTGCTGCCCCATAGCTTAAGTGCTAGTAAAACCTATGATTACATGAATCCTTTAAAACAAAGGAAGCATCCCAACACATCAAAAATGAACACCTCCAAAGATTTCCTTGATCTCATCTGCTACCACGTCTTTGGAATATAGTTGTATAATTTATTCCCTGTCTCCTACATGATCAACCAATCCCTGTATACTGGATCCTTACCATCAGTAATTGCATATATAGTTGTATTTTCCAACATAAAAAGTATTATTTGCTCAATCCCCTCTGCCTGCTATCCTCTATGCTCACTTCCCATCCCTAAATTCCTGGAAGAGTTGTTTAGGCTTTCTCTGTCAACTATCTCACTTGCCGATTTCTTTTCAGCCCCCAAAATCTGGCTGCCGCCTCAACACTCTGTCAAAACTTACTTTACTGAAATCACTGAAAAACTCCATGATTCAAAATCTAATGGAGTAAAAAAGAAAAAAAAAGAAAAAAAAAAAGATAGAAAAATCTAATGGAGCCCTTTATTTGTTTTTCTTATGTGATCTTTCAGCGACACTTGATGAACTTTATTTACCATTTCATTCTTTTCCAAACATTCTCTTTCTTTGGTTTTCATGACATCACACTCAAGATTTTCTTCCTATTTTTCTGATGCTTGTATTTTCTTTCTCCTTTATTATTGCTCTTCTTCTTACTGAATCTTAAATGTTTGCGTTCCTTCAGGATATGTCCTGAGCACTCATCTTTTCTACAGTTAAACAACCTTCCTAAGTCATCTCATATTCTCTCATGGCTTCCATTGCAAGTTAGATGCCATTGACTCAACTTTGATATCTGAATTCCATATCTATCTTCAGATATTCAAACTTGAATATCTTTTTGCATATTCAGATGCCTTGCAAGCATATCTAGTTCAATGTGCCAAATATCAAAATAATATTTTTTCCCTCCAAACATTTCCCCTCTGCTAGTATTGCCCCAGTAAGTAAATGGAATCGTGTTATTCCAGTATCCATATTTGAGAAACTTTAAAGTCATCCTTGTGGCTAGGTTTTTGTTTCATCCATCTCTCATCATTCATTCCATCAGTAACACAAGTGTGGTAGAATGAATTTTGTACCCCATTTTTTGTTTGTTTGTTTTTGTTCTTTTTGTTTATTTTATATTATTTTTTTCTTCTTTGTACCCCATTTTTGACATGTTCTTGGTCTTGCTCCATGTTCTTGTTTGTGTAGACCCACTGTAAGTAAGAGCTCAAGATGTTACTTCACTTAATGTGTGGTCTAGTTGAATCATCTTGTTTTTCGTCTAGATTACTGAGGCTTTTATTAGCGCATGTAATTAAGACAGAGAAAGGGAGAAAGCCATTTGGTGCAGCCAGAAGCTGGAAATCAAGGGAACCCAGAAGAGGAAGAAGTCGCAGCCATGTGCATTGCCATGTGACAGAAAAACCAAGGAACCTGAAAGATTGCTAGTGAGCTAGAAGATGCTGATCCTGGGAAGACTCAAGCCTTCTTGCTTCTGAAACTGTGAGCCCATAAATCCCTGTTGTTAAGCTAACCCATTGTATGATACTTGTTTTAGGAGCTAGGAAAGTAATATATATGTTAAGTATAAAATTCCTATTTTTCTGGTACATATGCAACTTTCATCTATCTTACAATGTCATCCTTTCCTCTCCATTAAAGGAGACAGTTTGTACAATATGTATTGTCACCCTGCTTGATACTCATTAAAATATTTTATTGGGCCATGACAGAGAAACTGCTTTCAGGAGTTTTTTCTTTTTTTCTTTATAAAAAATTAAAAGAAAAAACACAGCTAAATCAAGTTTTCAGACATTGAAAATGGACCATTAAGGGTTGTGATTACTGAGAAAGGGGAAATTCTTAGGCGAGTCCTATGATCATACTGGATTTCTCCCTGGAGGTACTTTAAGTACTATGGTTCAGGGAGAGGAAATCGAGGTACATTATGGTAGTCTTGTTGATTTGAAAAGGCTGAATTCAGAAAGTTTCACTAAGTAGAATTTGCAGAGAAGAGTAATATAGAAAAGATGGCTACATAGAAAAGGAGCTCTGGAAATCTACATATGGATCCCATTGGGTCTTTGGCAGATCCTTAAGCTAAACATCCATTGTGTGAAATTCAGTGATGCCAGGCATAGTACTACTGCCAGGAAGCTGCATGCTGAAGAATCCCCAGATCTCACACAGGGCTGAGAGGCATTTTCAACAGCTAGAGTTGTGAGAACTTATTGAACACCCAGGGCATTCAGTAGAGACACCAGAATGGTCAGGCAGGTCTTAGGAAGAGTTCTAAAATAGCCTTAAAATGAAGGCTTCTTTGGCCCACCACAACAAAACTTAAAAAAAAAACAAATCTCAAAGGATCAGCTGATGTACGCATAGTCTGCCAGAAAAGAAATATTAACAGATTGTAAAGGTATGAAACAAAATCCAGACAGTCAACAATATACCATTAACATGTTTAGTAATCAATGAAAAAGTAGTAGACATGTGAAGAAGCAAGAAAATGTGACCCCTAACTAAGAGAAAAATTATTCAAAAGAAATTGACACAGAAATAATAGGTATGATGGAATAAGGAAGCAAGGACTCTAAAATAGCTATTATAAATATGCTGAAGGATTTAAAAGAAAGCCTGAATATAATAAGATAAAAATATACAAAAGGGTCAAATGGAACTTCTAGTGATGAAATATACTATAAATGAAATGAGAAACATATCACTGAATGTGTTGGAAAGCAGATTTGAAATTGCAGAACAAAAGACCAGTGAACTAATAAATATTGCAACAGAAAACTAGCCTTATAAAAGTAGTTAAAAACAGCTGAAAAAAATGAACAGGGACTCAGTCAAATGAAGGTTAATGTACAACAGTCTTAAATATGTGATTGTAGTCTAGAGGCAGAGGAAAGGAGAAGGGAAAAATATTTAAATATATTTGACAATATTTGAAAAACAAATGCTCAAGCATTTTAAAAGTTTGATGAAAAGTAAAAGACATGTGGTAGGCTGAAAAAAATGCCCATCCCCCAAAAGATATCTACTTCTCAACCCCTGAAATCTTTTAATGTTACCTTATTTGCAAAAGTGTCTTTTTCATATATGTTTACATTATGAATCTTGAGATTATCTTTAATTATCTGTATGGTCTCTAAAATACCATCATAAGTGTCCTCATAAAAGCGAGTCAGAGTGAGATTTCAAACAAACACATACATGCACACACAAACACACACACACACACACACACACACACACACATATATATATACACACAAAGAGGATATGGTGGTGTGCAGATGAAGTAGAAGGAGATTTTAAGATGCTTTGCCTTGAGGATTGGAGTGATGTGGCTACAAGACAACTAATGCCAACAAACTTGAAACAAACGTCTCTAGAGTGTTCCAATGGAGTGTCGCCCTGCTGATATCTTGATTTGGGCCCAGAGATACTGATTTTAGAATTCTGACCTCCAGAATTGTAAGAGAATAAGTTTCTGCTAAAGTAAGCTAACAAGTTGGTCACAAGTTGGTACAGCATCCCTAGGAAACTAATACAGATTTTGGTACCAAGGAGTGGGGTGCTGCTGTAAGAAATATGTAAAGATGTGGAAGTGTATTTTGGAAATAAATGATGGAAAATTTTTCAGAAGCATTGTGGTGATTTTTAGCTGTATGTACCCCAGAAAAATATGTTCTTAAAGTTAATGCATTCATGTGGGTGTAATCCCATTTTAAGTAGGACCCTTTGATGAGGATTCTTCAGTTATGGACTGGCCCACCTCACTTAGGATTGGTTTCAATCCTATTATTGGAGTGACCACACACACAGAGAGAGAAGGCCATGGAAGCAAGAAGCTGAAGTCAATATTCTTGCTACTTATAGTAAAATGTGGGAAAATAGAGAATAATTGAGGAAAGCACTGTTAAGCAAGAAGAACCAACACTTGATGACTTGGGAAATTATCTGCCTATAGAGATTTCAAAATATGCTAAGATTAGAAGGTTTGTTGTGAGGAGATTCAGTATTAGGAAATCTTGCTCTGTAGAGAAGGCCACTTGTGTACGGGACAAACTTTTGCTAATGCTGATGGTTTTTGGCATGTAATTCATGGATTCACTTCACCATCTCAGCAGAATCCAGGAAAAGAGATGGGATTATCCAAGAAGGATCTGTAAGGGACACTATTGTCAAATGGTTAGAATCCCTGTGACACACATAAGAGTTCTGCAATGTTTTTTATAATGTTACAGTAGCAGAAACACTTTAAGCTTGAACTGAAAGGGACAGAAACAGGACATAATGAAAGAAGGCTGCCAGGCTACCAAAATTTTACAGGAAGGAAACAGGCTGATAAAACTACTCACCTGTGTGCTACCATAAAAAAAAGGAAGGATGACTCTAAGGTTGGAACTGTGGGCCCAGAGGTTGGAGCCTTAAGCTACAGAAAATTATTCCCAGGCCTTGAAACTTAATGGAAATTGCCCCAATCAATTTCAAAATTGTTTGTGACCTTTGATCCCTTTTTCATTACATTTTCCTCCTTGTGGAATGGGAATCTCTATAAATATTGTCCTATGCCTGTCTCATCATTGTATTTTGGCAACAGATAACTTACATTCTAGTTTCACATATTAGATATAGATGAATTTTGCCCCAGATTGCATCATACCCAGAGTCTCTTGCATACCTCAATTAGATGACTTAGATGATGAGATTTAGGACTTTTGAGTTGATGCTATTTAAGTGAAATTTTAGACTTTTGTGATACATGAAGGGTTATATTATTTCAAGGTACATTTTGAGAAGATAGGAGAAATAGGTATACTATAAATTCAAAAGCATTAATTCAACAAAGAGGTATGCCCATAAGGCCAATGGTGGAAAAATACTAAAAAAACACTCAAACTAAGAGAATTTAAAAAATTACAGACAGAACAGAACACTTGGGAAAAACAGAAAACCAAAATCAAGAAAGCAGACTTAAATTAATAGTATCAATTATTTCATTTAAAATTGTCTAAAAACTCCATAAAGGAGAGATTGTGATAGTGGATAAAAATTAAGAATAAATATAAAGACACAATTGGTTAAAATTAAAATGATTGAAAAAGATATGCCTAGTGAAGAGTAATAATAAGAGAGTTGGAGTGGCTACTTTAATATCTGAGAAAGTAGATTTCACAACAAAGAATATTACTAGGCATAAAGTTTGAAATATCATAATGATAAAATGGTCAACACAATTATAAAAATATGGCAATCCTAAATATCTTGACATAATTTTTCAAAATATATCAGTTAAAACTTACGTTGTTGGAAGGGGAAACAGACAATTCTGCAATTACTGGTGGAGATGTGAAGACACCTTTCTTAATAAATGATGAAGCAAGTAGATGAAAACTCAATAAGTACATAGAAGGCTGGAACAATATCAATTCATTTGGCCTAATTGACATTGAGAGGACACTATATACAAAGATTGTAAAAAATGTGCATTTTTTCTTTTCAATTCCGCATGGAATATGAGAAAAGATAATCTACATGTTTTAAAGGAAATATGTTTTAATTAGTGACAAAGAGTACTGTGGCAGTTTGAGATTGTTTTGTGAATCCCAAAAAGAGAAATATTATGTTTGTAAACTAATGTTTTGCTCTGGGTGTGATACCCTTTGATTGCATTAAGTTCAGCTGAGGTTTCTTTGATTAGATTACTTGATAAGATTGCTGTAGGGCTTTTTATTGGACTGTGTCAGTAAGGCATGACTAAGGTTGAGTCCCCACCCCCTTGCTTGGTCTGATACAAACGGACTTACTCAGACAGACAGACACAAGAAGAGAGACCTCTGCCATTTTTGTTCCTGTCATGTGACAGAAAGGAGAGTCTCAAACAGATGTGGCTCCAAAGAGAGATGGTCATTTGCTTGATAGCTTATAAATGAGCTTGGGAAGAGATTGGACCAGCCAAGACTGATATAGGAGGCCCGGAAAGAGACATGCCCTATGCTAGAAGAGAGAGGACTACAGGGTTGCTTAAGCAGGAAGCCCCAAGAGTCTGGGCCCACAGAGCAGCTCAAGGTGAGACCTTATTGCCCAGAGGGGAAGGCAGAGACCAGGCAGAGATGGCCTGCCATCTTGCTTCAACATGTGGCTGCTGACTTGGGTGAGAAAGCAGTTCTTATGGTGCTTTAAGTTCGACTTTTCTTGGCCTTGCAACTGTCAGCTTTTCCCCCCAAATAAATAACCTTTATAAAAGTCATCATATTTCTGGTACTTTGTATTGGTAGCCATTTTGCAAACTAAAACAAGTACATTCTCTTAACACCATGAAACGGATATATACATTGAAACTATGTAATTAATTCAGCATTTCATTTAAGCTGTATAAGTGAAAAAAATCTATCTGGGAAAAAGAATTATTTGGCAGTTAAACAACATTCTTTTAAATAACTTACAAAATAATCAAAAAGGATATTATATAATGTAACATAATGAAAATAAAATCACAATATGTGGAAAATTCATGGATGCAGTTAAAGGAATGCATATAAGGAAATTTATGGTTTCAGTGGTTATATTAAAAAAGAAGAAAGGTGTAAAATCAAGTTTCTAATATTTGACTTTAAAAAGCTAGTAAAAGAAGATAAATGCACTTTAAGTAGAATTAAGGAAATAATAAATATGAGTATAGAAATAAATGAAATAAAAATCTGACAGAGAAAATCAATGAAACAGATAAATGGTTCTTTGTAAGTAACAATAAAATGAATAAAACCTTGGCTTGACTAATTAAAAAAGATTCAAGTACAAAATAAAATAAAATGATCGTAAGAAGGGACATCACTACAGTGCATATAGAACTTTAAAAGATTTAAATGGGAAAATTATGAAGAATATTTTGTCAATAAATTTTAGAAACTAGAGGAAATGGTAATAATATTTGAACTACATAATTAGCAAAACTAACAATAAAACAAAATAAAAATCTGAATAACCTTCCATCTAGTTTTAAAATTGAATTCTTATTTTAAAAAACCTTAAAGAAAACCCCAGATACAAAAGGCTTCACTGTTGAATTGTTTCAAAAGTTTCTAAAATATATTATACTTTTCTTATCCTTTTGCAGACAATCAAAGAAAAGGGGCACTTGCCAATTCATTTGATGAGGCCAGCATTACTGAAGTAGACAAATTTTAAAATAACCCCAAGAGTCCCTCTACCTGGTACACATGACTTTTATAATTTCTTTCTCTTGAGTGTCAGTGGAACCCATAAATAGGACAGGAACCCTCTACTGTGATTATATTTCCTTTCATGGCAAAAGGGATTTTGGAGATGTAATTAAAATTAATATTCAATTGATGTTGAGTTAATCAAAATGAAGATTATCCCCTTGGAACTGATCTAGTTACACGAGACCTTTAAATCTGGGTCTAGAGGTCAGAAACAGAGGAAGCCAGAGATTTGAAGCAGTAGCGACATTCTGCTAGTGTCGATAAAGTGAACAGCCATGTTGTTGAGAGGGTCATGTGGAAAAGTGTAATAGGTGGCCTCTAGGATCAGAGACCTGGTCTCAGGGCAATAGCTGTAAAGTATGCAGAATCGTCAGTCTTATAAGTGAAAATGAATTAAACCATAATGAGCCTGAAAGCAGAACCTGAGCCTCAGATGAGTTAGCAGTCCCAGCTGACAATCCAGTTTCAGCTATGTCGTGCTCAGACTTCTGACCTATATAACTGTGCGATAATACATTTTATTTTTGATCCATTAAATGTGTAGTGATTTATTAAACAAAAATATAGAACTATAACACTTACCCTGATTCCAATGTCAGAAAAAAGATTTATAAGAAAATATGACACTCAGCTCACACTCAGGTCTTGTATCTGTCCCTGGTAGTGAGGGAGCAGGGTTCTTCCACGATGTCACGCAGACACAAGAGAAGGGTGTTACATATTGAACATCTCCCTGTCTCTTCCATGGATTGTGACCATGGATTGTGATTAAAAGGCTTTGGGGACCAACACCCACTAATGAAGCTGACCTTGTTCTGTCTCTTCTTCATGTGAGTAAAACCTCTTTCCATCAGAGTATGTGTGAGTCATGCCTTTGCCTGGGGCCCTGACACCTGTATTGGAGTGGATTGACATCTTTTTAGGTGTCTCTCCTTCTGACCAATAGAAACACATCCAGAGTCTTCTCCATAACAAAGGCTTACTGTCCAGGGAAAGGAGTTTTCCAGCTGGGGGAAAGTAATTTGCCACCTTGTGCCTTCACCCTTCCTAGCTCATGTATCTGTGGGAAAATGAGTAAACACCTGTCAGGGCTTCCAGGAAAAAGGTTGAGGACACTGTATCCTTGAAAGAAAGTAGGACTCAGGGACGAAAAAAACCTCTACCACTGGTGGAGTTTCAGAAAAACAAGTGACTATAACAGCCCTGATACACGGAATCACTAAAAGACTTGAATTATTTGCAAAATTTTAGAACTCTCCTGCTCCTACAGCCTCTACCAACTCACCAAGGTGGCTCTCGCATATCAGTGGATTACATCTGAAGGGTCTACAAGACACAGATTCTCTCTGAGTGGCGTTACTAGGGAAGCCCTAAAGTCAAGATGAGAGAAAAAGAAAGGGTATTAGAGGAATCCACAATCTTCTTATACCGATAGATAGAACAAACATTGATCACAGCTCAACACAAAACTGGAAATCTAGGAATCTCAGAGTATGATGTATACTATCTACATTCAAGTGTTCAGGAAAACAGATTGATTAATAGATGAATGGATAGATAGATAGGTAGATAGATAGATGGATAGATAGAATAATGTGGTAAAATTTGTGGATCTGGGTATCTGAGGTTATACCATTATGTTGGACTTCTCTCTGTGGCATTTGTGTTATTTTTATGACTGTCCTGTAAGTTTTTAACTATTTTCAAAGAAAAAGAGGAAAGATATTTAAATAACCTAACCCTCCACCATTAGAAAGTAGAAAAATAAGAGCAAATGTAGATCTACATATGCAGGAGTATGGACATAATCAATATTAGAGCTGAATATAATGAAAAATATTAGAGAAAAAAATAAAGTCCTGAAACCAAAATGTGATTCATTGGAAATATCAACACAATTTAAAAACCATTAGCTAGGGAAGCGGGTGTGGCTCAGTGGATAGAGCCCCCGTTTACCATATGGGAGGCCCGGGTTCGCGTCCCGGCGCCTCCTTGTGAGGGCAGGCCGGCTCGCGCGG
>JAQZBX010061174.1:0-17156 GCA_029593785.1 Cabassous unicinctus
CCAAGTTATACTCTGAACTCAGAAGAACCCTGTTTTATATTCTGCTTTCACCCTATAGCAAAGGCTCAGTCATCTATTGATAGGCAACAATTTTTTGGTTGAAACAGAATTGACTTTTTAAATAGTGGTTTTATATATATATATTTTGAAACCACTATTAAAATACAATTTTCCATTGTTATCATTTTAAGTGTATAATTCAGTGGCATTAATTATATTCACAGTGTTGTGTATCCATCACCATCTATTCCCCAAAATGTCATCATCCCAAACAGAAACTCAAACAATTTTAAATGGTAGAAAGTGGTGAAATTTCAAGTGGGATATAAAAAGAAAAATGAGGAATTTGTTTTTAAATCTGTTGTTATTTGCCTTTTTCTGTCATATTTTCTTTTTTGCAAAAGGGAAATTATTGCATTAATGGCACATGCCTCTAAGGCATATGAATATGTTCACATGTTTGTGGGGAATTGTCTCAGTGGGTGGAGACCCACAGAATAACTGAAAAAATATTGAATTCCCATCCTGGGGAGTCCCGCTACAATCTCTAATAGAACAACAACAATCCCCAGAGTACAAGGGCAATGCCTAGTGAAGGAAGATACCATTATGCCAGGCTCTTGATATTGATGATTATACTTATGAACCTTTTCTTGTGATATTGAAGCTTAAACTAGTATTAAATATTGCCTAAGAGTTACCTCCTGAAAATCTCCTTGTTGCTCAAATGTGGCCTCTCTGTAAGCCAAATTCAGCACATGAACGCATTGCCTCCCCCCATCCCCACCCCGTGTGGGACATGACTCCTGGGAATGAGCTTCCCTGGCACTGAGGGATTATTAGCAAGCATCAACTAGCAATGCATCCGGAAAAAGACCTTGACCAAAAGGGGGAAATGGTAAATACAAATGAGCTTTTATGGCTAAGAGATTTCAAAGTGAGTTGGGAGGTCATACCAGAGGTTATGCTTATACACATCTCAGCAGGATCTCACTGACTGCCACAGTAAACAGTGCCTCAAACAGTGGGACTCCTAAGGGCTCTAGGGACATCAAGACACTATAAGCAGGGCCAACAAGCTCAGGAATTTGGCACCCTGTTAGTGGGCCTTACTCTGGAATTTATGCTCCACAGTGTAACAGACTTAGACTCATTTATAGTTTCCCTACACATGGCTCTTTTGCCCCTTTTATTTGAACCTATAATTAGCTCTATACTTGTTAAATATATGTCCCAGAGATTTAAATCTTTAGTGTCAGTTGAATCCCGAATCTCAGCAGAGTTGCAACACCTATTCTCCAGTTCACTGGACTCACCCAGGACAACTAACATGGAAATGATGATGGACAACACACATCCCAAGGAACAGAGTGTGTCTGCAACTGCAAGCAAAATAGTTCCATCCATCTGCCCCATGGGTCCTAAAGCCCCCTATCAATTAGAAACAGAGTGGGAATCACCATGCCCAAATCCTCAAGATTGGGGAATGAACAATGGACTAAACAGACTTATTATTATTCTATTACAGACTTAAGGTTATTCTGGCAATGAAAGAACTTTTATCATTGATATAAAGGCAGTGGCCACTGGAGGTTCTGTGGGGAGGGAGAGGGAAGAATAGGTGTAATATGGGGGTATTTTTGGAACATTGGAATTGTCTTGCATGATATTGCAATGACAGATACAGGCCATTATATATTTTGTCATAACCTACAAAATTGTGTGGGATAGAGTATAAACTGTAATGTAAACTATAGTCCATGGTTAGTAGCAATGCTTCAATATGTATTTATTGATTTTTAGCAAATGTATCACATTAATGAAAGATGTTGTTGATATGGGCAAGTGTGTGTAGGGGGCTGGGGCATACTCTAATCCTCTATATTTTTTATGTAACACTTATGTAATCTAAAGCTTCTTTAAAAATAAAAAAAATTAAAAAATAAAAATAAATAAAAATTAGGGGAAAGGTTACAGAAACTCTCTGTACTCTGTAAATTTTCTATAAGTATAAAAATATTTCAAAATAAAAGTAAAACCTGAATTATGCCTTTAAAAAACAAGAACAAAAAAATATATATGCATACATTTATTGGATTTATGCGGCATTTGTATTCAAAATTGTAAAAAGTACAGATTTCACTGCTCAATCTAAAGCAGTTTGACCTGTGATGGGCTATTTACTACAGTGCCTGAGTTGAACACAAGGACCCAAGCCTGCTTCCGCCACTGCATTCCTTACATCAGCTAAGGATGCCTCATCGCCCAGTCAGCTATCCAAGCTGGAAACTCCAGAGCTGTCCTTGAGTTTCCCCTTCCTCTACCCCCATCCACACATCCAGTTCATTACCAAATCCTGACGATTCTACTCCTCAGGTTTCTTACATCCTTCCAGCACTCTCCTGCTTTGGGAACTCATCACCTCTCTCCTGGACCACCTACCCCCTATCCAAATTTCAGGTCTCCTGCACCTCACCACTAGAGTTCCTCCTTACAGTGCTCCCAGAGTCATCTTTCCAAACTGTATACAGGATCATGTTGTTTGCCAGCTTAAAAATCTTAAGAGCTCCCTCCACTGTCTACAGGATAAAGTCCCGACCCCAACCCTGGCTTAGAGGAATGACCATAATTCTGTGCCATTTGTATTACAAACCCTAACTACTCCACTCCTACACCCAATGCCAATACTCTAATTACACCACCTGTCTTTTATTTTCTAAACGTGTATTATTCTTTTATACTTTTCAAGCCTTTATGTATGTTGTCTCCTTGATATGAAATGCCCTTTCTTCTCCACCTACAAATTCCTACTCGCCTACAAGATCTTGTGCAGAGTTTTCTCCAAAGTGACATCTTTCAGATTCTCTGGCCGGGGCGTGAGTCCTTCCTTGTCTTTGCAATGACTGCCCCTTACTCTCACCTTTGTACAGTTTATGACCTTGCATTATACATTTCAGTTACTAAAATGAGCTTCTTAGGAGCAAGACAGTATATTTACTACTTAAATGTTTATTAAGTGAATTCTCAGGTTAAAGTTAAGGGTTGACTGGACAAAGAGAGAAATCCACCTAATTTTGAAAAGAGAGATTCCATCTGCTCTTTTCTCCAGGAAATTTTACACAAACATCATGTCCTTCACCTTTTCTGCCTATTATCACAAGCAATAGAAAAGCCTTTTGGAAAGTTATCATACCCATGGGCAATCAAGGGAAACAGCTCTGGATGGCTGAGGATGCAGGAAAAGTGGATAGTTGGTATGTGTGCAGTTAAACATCTGTCTTTCCCGCAGCCCCCTTTTCACCTCCATCCGGCCAAAATGACTCAATTTTAACTAAAAAAATAAAAATAAAAATAATAATAATAATAATTTTAAGATTTATTTATTTATTTATCCCCTGCCCCTTGCTGCTTGTGTTTTACTGTGTCCATTCGCTGTGTGTTTCTTCCGTGTCTGCTTATCTCCCCCTTGCTGTGAGGTCCTGCTGCATCAGCCCACTGCGCCGCACGGGCCGGCCTGCTCTCACAAGGAGACCCCAGGAAGCGAACCCGGGGCCTCCCGCATGGTAAACGGGGGCTCTATCGATTGAGCCACACCCGCTTCCTGCTGTGAGGTCTTGCTGCATCAGCCTACCCCGCCGCGTGGGCCGGCCGGCCTGCCCTCACAAGGAGGCCCCGGGAAGCGAACCCGGGGCCTCCCAGATGGTAAACGGGAGCTCTATCCATTGAGCCACACCCGCTTCCCTAATGTTAAAATTTATATGCTCCATGGGAGGGAAAGAGCTGGGCTCTGGGTCAGCCTTTTTCAAAACAAATCTGCTTCTTTGAAAAGGCAGGTAAGCTGTTGGAGTAGCTGGCTGCCAGTCAACTGGTCCACCCAGTCCTTCTGAGAGAAGAAACTACTATGCAGGCAACATCCCACGACAAGAAGGCTGGGGATTGGAGTGGTAACCTGGAAAGAAAAGCCCCAAATGTGGCACCAACTGGTCCTGGAATGCTGAATAGAGCTTCATGGACAGTCTCAGTGCCCTCAAATGGGCCACGAACTTGAGATTGGGACGCACTCATCAAAATTCACCTAAAAATTGTTGATCACAGAGCAGACTCATGTACACAATGATCCGAAAGCAGACATATAATTCAAGGAAGAGGTTTATTGTACTAATCGCTTTTACAGTAATAATTTTGTTTATATCATTTTTAAAAGGGGGAAAACGGCATTACAGAAAATGCTAAACTAGTTTTGATTCTGAGATAAAGAATAGAGAGAATGTACCTTTAGTATCCCTCTCCTTTGGCAAGAGGTGACCACACACACACAAAACTGTAAGAGCAAGGCAACTCAGTTCCTGCATGTTTCGTCCCAGATTCAAAGAACTTTACTGTCAAGGCTAAACAAGCAGGTTAAATTTACAGCACAACTGTTACGGTGTTATTGCTCTAATGCTAATATTCAGCACAATCACCAGAGCAGAAAAATCACAGCTAATCACCCCCAGTTTTTTTGCCCAGAATGCGGTTAAGCCACAAGCAAGCAGCCTGGTGACCTGCCCTGTGCTCACGGCTCAGGCCAGGTTCCTCCAGTGAGGTCACATTTCCTCTCACCTAGAGGTGAATGAGGAAAAATCCTCTCCATTCCGTTCCCTATCTCTGCCTAACCACCTTCAAACGACTTCTTCCACCTCCGCCTGCTCCTGCCTGGCACCTGTCAAGAGCTGCCTCAATTCACGGCCTCCGGGGTGAACCCCACAAGATTCCTTTACAATTACACTTGCCTTTCACAAAAGGTATACGACTTGTATTGCAATACCTGCCCATAACAGTTAATTGAGCAGTTTCTAAATAATCATTCCAAAGAAAATTCTGTTTTTCTAATAGAACATGGAGGTTGAAATGGACTCAGAAGTTGTCTAGTCCCACACATCTGATAAGCTGAATCTTTTCAACAATATCTCTTATGAGTTTCTAATTTCTATTTGAGTACCACCAGTGGTTGGAAAATAGCTCTTGAACACACAGTTCCACTTATAAAACTAGTCTAATTATTGGGAAATTCATCCTTAAGTGTTTCCAAACAATCCATAAGACACACACACACACACACACACACACACACACACACACACACACAGCTGTATTGGTTACTACTTCTCTACTTAGGACAGGTTTATCTTCTTGACCAGATTATAAATTGCTTTTTCAAATGGTTTCTATGCTAGTTTACTTCTTTCTGATTGTAAAATTCCTAAAAGACCATTGTTAATCTTTTTAAATCTACAGAAAAGTTGTAAAGATGAAAACAAAAGTAATTCCAAGGTCTAGTGATAACTTATATTTGGTGTAATTCCTCCAGTATTTTTTCTATGAATTTTATAAACTGCAACTTAATTTAACTTATAAGGTATATACACATGTCATTTAACATTTCATTGTGAGCTTTTCCTGCACCTTTTGAAAACATGTTTTTAATGGTTACACCTTCTCCCACGACAGTCAGAAATCATTTGGCCATTTCCTATTGTTAAACAGGTTAGTAGTTTCCCACTTCTCCCTAGAGCACCTGATGTGATATGAGGATTTATTAGGTGGGTCTCTCAGCAACTTACTAGCTGGTTGACTCCTAAAGCTGGGCTGATAGGATGAAAACACGTGAAGAGTTTTAACTTTCCAGCTACACACACAGGCGTGGCATTGCCTTCGCTTCCATTATTCTCCTTTTAGAGTTCCCGATTCCCAGGACAGGCTGAGGAGGCAGCAAGAAGGGGCACCAGGCTTCTCCGCCACCCGACCGAAACCAAACCCTCCAGAGGCTCTGGATAGGGCGTCCGCAGCGGGAACCTGTGCTCTGCTGGCCTGGAACCGGGAAGCGGCAGTTGGATTAGGGTGGCCACACTTTCTGCCACCTCACAAAGCAGCAGAGCAGGCCAGCTGACGCCCACAGGCAGAGCTGTCCCGGCCCCTCGAGGCTCTCCAGTTCCCGGTTCCAGGCTCTGGAGGCCTGCGTGATGCCGTCCCTTCATTGCTTCCATACATACTTTTTTTCTTAAATCTATTCCTTGCAACAAAATGTTCTCTAGTTAAGACAGTACATATTACCAAATCGTCTTCCAAAATGTTAGATCAATTTATACTGTCATCTGAGGACACAAGGGTGCCAATACAGAACATAATAAAGAAAATGTTTGCCAATACAACAAGCAAGAATATTCATTTTGTCTATCTCTTTGCTAGTTATAGGATACATTTTTCATGTGTTAGTTATTTGTATTCCTTCGTGAAATATGTTGATGTCCTTTGACATTTATTAATACCTAAGAACATTTAAAGAGAGTGCATCTTATTAATTCCCTCCGTCTCCTGAATCTTATCATTTCTACACCCTTCTGCTGCAAGAGTTCAGTTTCCTGTATCTTCTGCTTGGGTGGATGCAATGACCTTCTAAATGGAGAAGACTGAGCACAAAAGCTAGGAGCACCCGAATGAACCCAGAGCCGACAGGGATTTTAACCCTAGTACCTCATTTAAACAGTTGTGAACCTGGAACAGTATGAATCTCACGGCATCAATTTTCTCATTTGTTCAAGGATAAATCCCACTTATCTCACACGTTTGCTAAAGATTAAATGAGATGATGAACGTACTTTGCAGCGTCTGACATAGAAAACACTAAAATTGGTATCTATTGCAATTACAATAGAGATGTATCATCAGTGAATTGACAATTGCTCAAATCAAACTACAAATGTTTTGCAAATACAGAAAACATGTATGAGGGAGTGAGCACAAACACAGATGCGGCATTTTAAGTTGTTCAGCAACTGGACCCGCTGCTCCTGGTGCCCTGGAAGACAGGAGGACAGGGACTGGCTGCCCTCCAGCTGGCATGGGCTCGCCGGCGCCTCCCCACCCGAGCTTCAGCAGGCCCAGGTTCACACAGCCCGGGCCCAGGTGAAGCCGCATTGTCATGGTTTGAGCCCACGCCCAACCACAGCAGCAGCAGCTCGCTCCAATCCCGGGAAGAGAGACGCGTCATCTCCAAAGCCAGGCCTTCCTGAGGGATTTTTAAGCACTTTTGTGGCCATTTGATGCTGTACCTTACACGCTCACTTTAGGCTCTAAATACCAGAATAAGGTCTGACTTCGCTGTCTTGTGGTGGTGGTGACAGAAGAAGGAAAACTCCACCTGCTGTGGAAGAAGGTGAGGATGAAATGAAGGTGAAGAATTGTCTCTCTAGGACATTGTCCTCTTCAGTGCTTCCATCATTTAAGCTGCCGTCAGCTATCTTTTCAGACCATAAAACTGAAGACCTGGTCCCCAGAGGTTTAGAACTCTTCAATGCTTCCATTCTTCAGAGGACACTGTGAAAACCTGTGTACAAGCTGACATCTCCTAGGCCATACCTTCCCGGCCGTGTCCCAAATCCTCCCTTCAGCTAGGTGCACTTCCTAGGCTCATCACGCTGCTTTATGCCTCTCCGTGCCTGCCTCGTTGAAGAATTCCCGCCCACCTCCCTGGACAGCTACCCCCCCAGACACCTTGCACCCCTCCTCTGCACGAAACAGCCACACTGAAGGTTTACTGGCTCACAGTGTTAGCTGAGCCCTGTGCACACAGAGCATGTTCTCCATCTGGAGTCGGGCAAAGGCAGAGCCAACACATGAATGTGGGAGTGTGCTAAATAAATAAATGAACGCAGGGGATGAGAAGTGAAAGGGAACGACAAAACTCTCCTTCAGAGGAAGGGCCCACAGTCCCCCAGGCTTTCAGGGCCAGCGGCAAACACGTTACCACTGGCGGGCACTTGCTGACGCCCCAGCTAAGCATTTCCTGATTACCTAATCGAGTTTGCTGTCCTAAAATTCCCCCCAACACACCACATTTTGGGGCAGTTATAATTTCATTTGATAGTCTGCTGTTACTACATTGTCTGGAGGTTTTTGAAAGTGTAGGTTAAGTGTATAGAGCGTGTCTGGCGAATGATGCCCTCTTTGTTTTCTGGGCAACTACAAGGACATGGTCCGGGACATTCCTTCTTCCTCGGGGCCTGTGCAGTGGGCACACCTGGCGTTCATCTCCTTCACGGCTAAGTTCCGGTCTCTGAGCACCCATGGGGCACACTCCTTGACGCCTGCTGCACGAGGCGCCTGTTAGCGGCGATGGTGCACTCCTGGCCACCAGCTCATGACCTAGAATAGCCCTTCCTTCCACCCTTCCTGGAGGCAGCCATTCTCGCTGGATAAGAAGGAAACGAAGGATGGCCAACCCGTCACAGCTTTGTCTTCACAAACTTGCCACTCCTGGAAACCAGGCTGTTCCCATACTCTCCTGTCTCCCTGTCTCCACACGCCCATGAAGCAGCGCCTCAGACAAGGCCCATGTGTTCGGTGCCGTGTCCTCTACCCCTGCATCGGTGCCCAGGGTAGAAAACTCCCCATAGCTGAGCGAGTGAAAGGTTAATACCAGGATGGGAGCACAACCAGAGAAAGCACATCTCGCTATGGGTGGGCAGTGTGAGGGAGTGCAGGAAAGGAGGCTGGTTTATTCCTGCAGCAATGTGCACGGAGGAGGGTGCTACCCCACAACAGGAAGAGACATCCATGTGGCAGATGGAAGGATGATCCTCCTTCAGGCTGCCCGTCCCCACCAACACTCAGCTGCGCTGGCATCCACAATCACCAGGCAACATTCTGATTGCCACTTTATCTTTCATATGATATGGCTAAAGGAGAGAACATGCAGACCAAAAATGACGAATATCGACTTGGCTTGACAGTTAACATGTTTTTGTTGTTCTTTTTAAAATTTAGATATTTATTTTTAATGAGAAACATATTAGTTTCTCAGCTTTAATTATTTATGGAATCATCTTTCAAAGCTGTTCTCCCTCTGGGGATACTGAAAATTCCATCAGTGGGATTTTAGGGTGACATCCCAATGCTCTGCTCCCCAATGTAGACAGTCAGCTGAACTTACTTCTACATCTGCAGTCACATACAACACTCAATATCAGCTGTGTCTACAACTCACAGTGATCTTGGACAGACTGCTTAATCTTTACGGGCTTCAGATTCTTCTCTGCCTTATGTGCATATATCTTGCCTAGCGATTTCATTAGTCTGGGTTCAGGACCAGAGAAATTGGTAAAAATAAAAAAAAGAACACAGGAATTAGGCAGACAAGGAGGAAGGAAAGGAAGAAGGAAACAGCTACTTACAGAGGAAGTCAGTAGTTCAAAACATTTCTTACAAAAGAACAATTAGCTGCACTGAGTAGAGGGTAGTAGTAGAATAGGGAACTTTTCTAAGAGTAAGGTATTGCTAGGGGCCCTTGCTCCTCCTGGGGTAAACGTGATGCCTTCTGAACAGGAGGGAGGAGCACAGCACGCAAAGCTGTTCCCAGGATTGCTGCAGCCTACACAAATCCATTCACTGCCAACTCAGGGAGAGTTTGCCCTTTTACCTTATAGTCGGCACGGGAACACTTAGGAAAACAGAAGAGGGCATCTCAGAAAAAACAGCTGCTGATACTCACATATATGGCGCACAAATTGAGAAACACCCTGCCAGCGTAACCAGCACCGAGCCACAGCTTTTGAGCTTAGGTTGTTTGCATGTGTACTTCAAAGGCTTTCCTCCCGTGTTCCTTTATCTAACACAGCGGTGCAAAATTTTATGGTTGTACAAACTTAACTCATTTCAAGCATTTCTTGAAGGTGGCTGTATGGAATTGTGGAAGAGGTCAATTTTCAGAACATATATTTTTAAAAAGTTGTTAACAATACAAAACAGTGTTACACCAAGGACATGGGAACATAGCAGCGTTAGCAGGTTCTCCTCCAATTCCCATGCCCAATATTCCATCATCTACAATGGTCAAAAATAACTTCAAAAATGGACTAGAAATCCAGACCTCAAAAGTAAAGAGAAGAAAGGCTCAATTTAGGAACTGGACCGAGTGTGTCAATAAAACCTAGGAAGGAAAACCTAAGAATTTAATCACTGATTGTCCACTTTGTCTACATGTGGACATAACTTAGGTCCGGCAGCATTCCAGCACCGTGTCAGAGGTAGGCACAGAAAGACTCGACTGTTTGTACTGAACCAGCGGTGGGCTGATTTGCCGTCCACTCAGACCATTACGGATTTGAGTCACTCCAAGCACTTTATTCAGAGTTTTATTTTTGTCATCTATATAATACTTTGAAGAAATAACTCTGAATGCAGCTAATTTTACCTATGTACAAACGTAAATATAACTTGTCATTTGGTAAAATCTGAAATTGTATAGAAGGACTGACAGGCGCCAAGTGTTTGAAAAGCTGGAAGGGGGCTCACTGTACACACATCACCTGACCCCACTCCTCACCCCATTTCACAGGAGGGAGGTGAGAACCAGAGAGCAACGCTTCAAGGAGACCTAAAAATTCGGTTCACTCTGAATCTGCCACAAGAACTGGGGACGTGGTGGTGGACATCCCCACCGATGTCGGTGAACGGACATCGGAATGAGAAGCGCCCGGTCCGGGGACCACCTGCGGGCCTGGGAGCGGCGACTGCTGACCACTGCTCTCCACCCTTTTCAGGGAAGGTCCGTTAAGAGCCAAAGCTTTTCTTCAGTAGTTGAAGTGATGAATTTTTCAACAGGCTTTGCAAAGTTATGACTTTCAAAAGTTGGTCGAGGAACACATTAATAAATATGCTTACTAGTGAAAACAGGTGACTGGGTGCCAATACTCACAGAACACTGGGATAAATATGGACATAAATGCCCAAGTAAATGTTAACTGTGCAGGGCAAAAGGGGGTATAGGATTTTTCCTTTTGGAGTGATGAAAACATTCTAAAATTGAGGTGATGCCAGCACAACTCTGTGATGAAAATGAGAGCCACTGGGCTTACACTTTGAATGGATTGTACAAGGCATGGGCCTGTATAACACAGGGAATCCAGAGGTGGAAGATGGACTGTGGTTAACAGGACAAATATAAGAACGTTCTCTCATGAACTATAACAAATGTATAATACTAACACAGGGTGCTGATAATTGGGTAGGTTGTGGGGGAATACACCAAAGGTAAGCTATGGGCAATAGTAGTAATATTTTGACTATGTTCTTTCATAGATTGTAAAAAATGTTTCACAACAGTGCAAAGTGTTGGTGGTGGGGAGATGTACAGGAGCCTTGTATGATGATGTGCATGTTTGTTCTGTGAGTTCACAACTTTTACTATACACTTAGTGTTTATGTATGTTCATGTATGAATGATATACTACAATAAAATCTTATTAAAAAATATATAACTTTAACTAAGCAGCCATAGCTATATTAAGCAAATTCACAAACACCAAAGAAGGTGAGAAGTGTACAGATTTACCCAACCCACTGCGATGGCCCAAGTGAGTGCATCCCAGGCTCACGACGTTCACCCCTTCATGCCCCTTCCCTCACAGGTGTTTTCAGGTTTTTAAGATACAAGATTCATAAAACACTACGAACACCTGAACAGCCTTATTTCTTCCCAAGCCTTGTAATGCTTATGAAGAAATGAGTTTTATGGATGAAAATTCCATCCCAATAATATAAAATTAGCTTAAATTTTTTTTACCAATGATGCTAAGAGCATTTTCAGGCAGACGTATGTCCATTACTATTGAAGAAAAAGATTCTTCTTAGAATAGTACATACCTAATTTAATTCTGCATATTGAACAAAAACTTAAAACAATGCATTTAGACTAGTAAGTTCAAAAGAGGGTCAGAATTTCAAAGTCAGCTAAAATTAATACCAAGAAACCACAACCAGCCGTCAGGCCTAAAACCCTGCTATAGAAGTAAGAACATGAGTCCTTGACCAATACAAGGTTATCCAGTTTTACATTATCATTTAAAGAAATCAGTCAAGCAGGGCCAGTTGGTGACGACCCTTTCTAGCTGCCGGGGCAGCCAGTGACCCACGGCCATAAACGTCCACGGGGCAGCGAGCAGCACAATCGGGTCCAGCGGCCCAGGCAAAGCTGTCCTTGCACGCTTTCCTGTGGCAGATGAAAATGGCAGACCCAGCTAGACCGGGGCGCTGGCACTGTGGCTTAATGGACAGAAGAACTTACACAAAAGAAGTACCGCAGGGTAGAGACAGCGCGCTTTGTTTCTCCTTTTATATTCTAGGGCACAGTTCTGGGGAAGGGGACACAATGCGGCTTTACAAAGGACATAGAAGTCCCTTGTCCGAGCCAGCAACCTCTTAACCGCACAGAAGAACGCCATTCATCCGCGTGTTAGGCCCCAAATCCCCTGCTGCTGCTCACAATACGCGGCACACATCCTAAGGGGCACTGGAGCAGACAAAGGACGCCTTGAGCTGGGAGGCAGGCTCCCCGCCGCCCTCCCGCGCCCACCGGGCGCTGTCACTCGTTTCCACACGCGCAGGCCCTTGAAACTTGTGCAAAGGCATCGCAAGATAAAACTGCACAGTCGCCACATTTCAAACAGGAGCGAGCGAGGGCTGGCCAGTCCTGTGGGCCCGGAGAGCCCCTAATTAAACCCTAAGCGGCGAACGCCCCGAGCTGAGGCTGAGCCCACGAAGAATGCTGCTAAAATCCACGCCAGAAGCCACTGAAAACGACCGTTTTGTTGCCACTTTCAGGGTCATAAGACAATTTCACAGGTATGCCAAAAACACAGCCCAGACCCTGTTTCTCTCCCCTCCGCACGTGAACACGCAGCTGCGCGGGCGAGGCGGCGCCCGCGTCCCGGGACGGCTGGCGCTCGCTGCCTGGAGCCCAGGGCGCCCACAGCCCGCTGGCGGCGGGGCCCGGCGGCGCCTCACGCCGCTTACCTCAGCAAGGCTGGCGGCCGCTCTCGGGAAGCCGCGCTGAGGTGACGCGTTCACTCGCCCTCCCGCGAGCCGGAGCGACCCCCGGGACGCAGGCCATCGCCCGCACAGCTCCCTGCCCTTCTCAGGCCCGGCCCAGCCGACAGTCACATTCCGGCGGGGGTGAGCAGATGGCGGACTCCATGGCAACCAGCCTCCCAGGCGGCTGGCAGACGCGTGTGGCCCCCGCTCGCTGCTAACGGCCGCCGGCCTCGCCTCCTCAGGGCGGCGCAGCCACGCACGGCCGGGCCCGCCCAGCAGGTGCCGCGCCCGGGAAGCCAGCGCGCCCGGCGGTGCCAAGGCCGGGTGCTGCCGCGAGCACAGGCTGCCCACGCAGGACAAAGGCCACGGGAGGCTCCACTTGACAAACAAAGCAGAACTGGCAGGGGAACTTGAGAATTCAAGATAAAGCGTTTTAGAAATCTAAGCTGTATCACAAGTTGTTTTCTGATTTGTAATTCACGCTAAAAGTGGAACTTGATTGTGTATCTATAAACATTTTAAACAAATATTCAAAAGTGAAAAAAATCTTGGTTTGAAAGCAAAATTAAGCTTTCAAAAGCAATTGTTTTATAAATGTAATGTTTTGGAAAAAAACTTGTATAAATTCATTTTTAATTGTTTAAAAATAATTTTTAGGGGAGTGTGTTGAACTTGAATTTTTTTTCATTTAGAGCCTTACCCAATCACAGGAATGAAATCTTGTCGCTTTGCACCCTGTACTAGATTTAACTTCTTTCTGCACCATGAAGGTTAAATGCTGACTCAGCAGGAAAACAGCTGCCCCCGTCCCTGCCGCTCACTGACTAAGGAATCAGAGAATAAGTCCTTGCAGGAGCAAAATGGCTGGAAGCCAAATACAACACACCCAAGCCAACTTGGAGGTCATCACACTCTAAAACATGAGAATTGTAGGCATTTGAAAAACCCACAAAAAAGAAAAGGAGTCAGGAAAGAGATGATTAGAATAAGGCCCCCCAAAAACAAAATTGTAAACTGTGACTAGAATTTTGAGTATGACTCGCCTCCCCACTCAATAGTCATCCTCTTAATGACCTAAATTTAGAAGTTTTTGTCTTGGCAGTAAGACAAGACGCAAAAGAGACACAAGGACACAAATCTTGAAAGGGAATAGACAAAATTATTAATTGCAAATGATAGGATTCTATTCTTTTCAGAAATATCAAGGAATCAGGTGGGGTATTAGGTATAGCACCAGAAATTTAGTGAAGTGGCCAAATATAAATGTATCAGTCTAATTCCTTTATAAGAAATCCTATCAGAATAACAATGAAATTGGGTTTCCTAACTGGCAACAAAAAGTATAGGAAACCTGGGAATATAATCATCAAAAAATGTGTGTGAACTATGTGGGGGAAAAAGAAAGAGCTTTTATTGGGAGAAACAGGAAAACTTTTAGTGGAGAAATGTAATATGTTGCTGGAGGAAAACAATTTTAAAGATGTCAAGTCTTTAGTAAAATTTCCAACATACAAATAAATTTAACAAAGTGACTCTGAAGTTTATGTGTATAAAATAAGAAAACAAATAAAACTTCCAAAGAAAATTCTATATAAGAGGAGAAATAATTGGTAAAATAACCAATGATACCAAGTTTTTAAACCTGTTATGTTGATATTTCCCAAATTTACAACTTGAAGACAAACCTCTCCCCCTGAATTCCAGACTCCTACATCTTTCCACCTGGATATGTTATTAGCATCTCAAGCTTAACGTTTTCTCCCCAAACGTGACTCTGTCCTCATTTCTAGAAATGGCACCTCCACAGTTCCATGGGGCGCCTCTCTCTCCGACACCCACATCCACCTTGAGCAGATGCCACGGGCTAGTTCTTGCCATCCTGCCACTTCTCACCACTCCACCCCTCCCACCCTGGTCTCGGCCACACCGTCCCTTACCTGCTTTGTTAACAACTCCCTAATCAGACTCTCTGCTTCCATCTCACCCGTACTGTTATAAAGCCGAACCTCAGAAGCTCATCTCTCTTCTAAAACCGGCCTTCCCGTGGCACTGAGAACAACCGCCCCAATCGGGATGGTGGCTTGAAAGCCTTACTAACCTCCTGCTCCCCCTCATTCCCTCAATTCCTCCAGCCCTCTGCCTTTGGGCTTGAACCTGCGTCCTCTGCCTCGGGCACGACGCTCTCAGGTGTCTTCGTGGCTTCCCCTCACCATCGCATTTGAAAGGGTTTCCCGTCCCCTGTCCCCACCCTCCCCACGCCTCTCTTTACAGTTTTACTTTCCTCCACTACACGTGATGAACTGCATAGTCTATTTGCTCAATAAATAGATCAAGGGGGTGTGCCTGGCCCCACTCGAAAGTAACCCCGTGAAGGCAGGGATCGTCTGCTCTGTACCACGTTCCCAGCGCCCTGAAGTGTGTCGGCACAGTTATACATGCACGTGTAAAGGAGTGAACAAAGATGAAATATTTAAACGTGCATAAGCAGCTAACATGTTAAATGAAAATTCACACATACACAGAAGGGAAACAATAAAAGTATTGAGCAGTAACAAAAAAAAATTAGAGAACCCAAATACCAAAATAAAAACTACATATACAATAAACATGTAAGCTTTTTTAAAAATTGAACTATAGAAAAACCAAAGGAAAACCTTGGGAGTAGGGAATAATGTTTTAAAAACTATAATTTTATATGTTGAACTACATAAACCTTAAACTTTTGTGTCCGAAATATAATTCAAACAGAAAAGGACAAGTATTTACACTAATCAAAAAGATAAACTGAAAACTGTACTATAAAAAATGTTCTTACAGATAATTTGAAAACTAAAACAAAAAACAAGTAAAGAGATATATAGGAAAAATTTTAATTCCACTGGTAACCAAAAATCACAAATTAATACAAAATTAAGGTATCCTTTCTGCCTATTAAGCTGATAAGAGCTTTCATCATTTTATAATGAAATGTATTTTATGTCAGAAAAAATATTTTTATGTGTACAAGGCGATTTAAATTATAATTAGTAATATAAGATACATTGTAAATAAATGATATAATGGATATGAAATTGTACTTAATTATATTAAAATAAACCTTATTGTAATAAAATTACAAACCTGTCAAAAGTATAATTTTATACAGTAAAACATACTATAAAAGTTGCATGAACGAAGGGAGCTCGGGTGAGGCTACATGGCATCTGCCTCTTCAGCTGCCCTGGTGCTCACCATCTGGGGCAAATACACCTCCGCGCTTCTCGCAGGGTCCGTCTGGCTCTCAGAGACCCCGCACGTGCGGGCAGCCACTGTGCCAGTGGGCCACAGCTGCGCTTCAGCAGGCAGGACTCCCCTGGCAGCTGCCCCGCTCCCGTCCTCCAGAATTCATCGCCCCTGCTCCTCAGCTGCCCAAACATCTAAGTTTTCCTCTCCAGTCTCAGCACTGCTGCTCTGTGGAGCCTTCTCTGCACGTCTCACTTCAGGTGGGCTCTGACACTTTGTTCTCCGCGCTCAGTCATTTGGACAGTGTCGTGTTCACCAGAGGCCAGAGTACTCTGTGCCTCCACACCGACGCAGGCTCGAGGCTGAACTCTGCACTCCCAAGGCCGAGCAAAGGCCCTGGTGCGTGGTAAGCACGTAAAAATCCGCTGAATGACTAAAACCTGGGTAGTGCATGAAGAGCTTGCTGCAGTTTTCTATTCTAGTGCAAATTTAAAGGTAACCTAATAGAACAAATGGTTAAGCAAATAACAATAACTACAACTTGATAAAATAGCGTGCAGTTATTAAAATGTGGTCACACACACACACACACACACACAAAATGTGGTCACAAAACTCTGAAACAAAAGGAAATGTTTATGGTGTATTATTAATAGCAAGGCACTATTTACTGAGCCCCGAGTGTGTGCTGGCACTATAACAAGCACTTTATAAATATTTTTCTTTACGTTTACAGCAATTGTGAAGAAAATATTATCCTCATTTTTCAGTTGGGGAAATTGAGACTCAGAAATTAAGCCCTTTGTCCCAGGTCTCACTGCTGAGTCTAGAGCTTCTGTCTGAGACTCAAGCTTGGTCTAACATACTAGGCTACACCACCTCCTGGAAGCGGGGAGCAGAATATAAAATGGGATACCCACTTATGAGCACACGACCTTCCCACTATATAAAAAAAGAAGAGATGCTGAAGGCAACAAGAGCCCAGGCTCACCTGCCTCAAAGCACAAGAGGAGTCCTAAGGGAGACAGGCTGATGGTGCTTTACTGTCCTTTGCTTCCCAAAACTTTTTTTTTTTTTTTTTTTTA
>JAQZBX010061175.1:0-17194 GCA_029593785.1 Cabassous unicinctus
CCCTATGTGACCACATGGAATTATCATTGCCAGGTTTGAAGCTTCAAAAGGATGAGCCGGACAAACAAAATTCCAAGCACACCAAGGAAACCTCCTCCTCGCCTTTGGTACAACCCCTGATCCATCCAGAGAAGAAGATCTCTTCCAGCAGCAGTGAGTTTGAGGGTAAGTCTTAAATGGGGGTCCCAAAACCAGCCAGGAACCCCCAGGGGCAGGGGCCTTATCCTGATGGCCAGACCCCATTGATAGTTGAGCTCACCTAAGTGCGGTGGTAGAAGAGACAGCACATGTCCCCTCGAGAAGCTGCCGCCACAGTCTAGAGCACACCGGGATATTCCGTGGTCTAAGTTAGACTTGACTCCAAGATCTTCCAAGGTAGGAATTCCATGAGGAGGAGCCGGTCTGGAGGGAGAGAACACACAACCATACCTTTTCTTCTGAGCCCTTTCTCACATATTCATTTTGTGTGATTGTTTGCTTATGTCAACTTTAGCCACTCGACAGCAAGCTCCAGGAAGGCAGGACCCACATGGGTTGTGTTCACAGTTGTTCCCCCAAAGCCCAGCCAGGCGTATGGCATGTAAACAGCACCAGTAAATGCTTGTGGCTGAGAAAAGTTTGGGTGGGGGTGAGGTGCTTTGGGTTCGGGAAGGGCAGATGCTCGGTCCAGCACAGTGGCACAGAGTGGCACAGTCCAGCACAGTGGCACAGTTCTTACCAAGAAGAGAGAATGTACTCACCTTGCTGGGCACCAACTCTGTGCCTGGATGGTCTCATGTAGCTCAACCCAAGAGACTGCACTGCTGAGGGCTAATAATCGCCCAGTCTAGTCCTTTTAGAACCCTCCTTGCGAACAAAATCTGACACAAAGTCCAATTCCTACGAGAGACCAAAGAGCACCTGTTCAGCTTGAGTGGAGGGTGGAGTGCTGGCAGCCCCACTGGCTCATCTGCTCCCTCTCTTTCCCTCCTACCCATCTCAGGGCTCCCTGGTTCCAAACCCACCCTCTCATTGTACATAGGAGAGAGCTAGGATCCCAAAGAGCAAAAGGGACTCTCCAGAAGTCAGCCAGGGAGTGATGTCCGTGCCAAGGCCAGGATGTGCCCGAGTGTCCTACTTTCCATGCCACTGCACTTTGCAAGACCCGCAATCATCACTGAATCACCAATAGAACACAACGTAAAACCTACTGCAAGAGCCCCCTCTCACTTGGAGGTGGAGTGGACATCACCTCCTCAGGATGGGGGGAAGAGCTATGGACTAGAGTGGACTTGCTGGTATTCTGTTGTAGACATATTGTGATTCATGCAATGGAAGTAATTACAACATTGATGTGGAGCCAGTGGCCACCGGACGCTTTGGGGGCAGGGAGAGGGAAAAGCAGTTGTAATACAGGGGCTTTTTCGGGACTTGGGAATTATCCTGAGTGACATTGCAATGACAGATATAGGCCATTTTATACCATCATATAACATGCAGAACTGTGTGGGAGAGAGTGTGTTCTACAGTGTGAACTATGGTCCATGCTCAGTGGCAGAGCCCCAGGATGTGTATATCCATTGCAGGTGATGTGCCACTCTAATGAAGGATGTTTATGTGGGAGGTTGTGGGAGGAGTGGGAGGTGGGGCACATGGGAATCCCTACAATTTTTGTGTAACATTTATGTATTCTAAGTATCTTTTAAAAAATAAAAAATATATATATTTTTTAAAAACCTACTGCAGGAAACGCTCCCTATCACAAAGGACCTCTGCATCCCAGGCTGGGGTCCACCTTGTCTCCTGCAGGATTTGAGAATCTGAGGAGAGATCTGAGATGGATATGACTAGGACAGTTCATCCAGACCCAATTCAGAGGCCTTTACCCAGGACATTTTCCCCTTCATTCTTTCAGATCTGAATGATCAGGTTTCCCAAAAAGGTTTTCATAAGAGAGACCTAAACCGCTACTCCCAGGACCAGTGGCCGTTCCAGCCATGCCTCATTGGGAGGCCGTGAGCCTTCTAATTGGTGGCACCCACGCGGGCCTCTGAGGCTGCACAGCCGCCGGAGTGTCTCCCCAGGAAGAGGGCGGTGAGCAGGAGTCATGAGGACCGATTCGGAAACTCCCCTGGAGGAGGAGAAGACGTCCGAGCCATCCCTGTGCCACCAATGAGGGGCACTTCAGCTTCTGAGAAAGCCACTGCGGGAGCAGCTGCCCCCAATTAAAGTCCTTGGTCACATCACAGGGCTGTGTCCCTCCTCTTTCCCCCTTCCTCCTTACCAAGAAGTAACTCTTAGTTTTATTGTTTTTAAATATATTGTCACACCTAATTAACCTAACAATATGTTTAACCTCTTGGATAGCTTTTTTTTTTTTTTTTTTTTTTTTTTTTGGTGGGGGAAGGTTAGTGGAGAGTAACTATTTATTTTGAAATAATTTCAAACTTACAAAAAAGTTACAAGAATAGTACAGAGAACTTCTGTTTACCTTTTACCCAGAATTAGCCATTGCTTACATTTTCCCCTTTGCTTTATCCTCTATCTCTCGTATTTTTTTTCTGGACCATTTGAGAGGTGCACACATCATTCCCCTCTACCCCTGAATACTGCAGTGTATATATCCTAACAACAAGGATATTCTCTTACATAAAGCACAGTACAATCATCAAAAGAAAGAAAATTAATATTGATACAATACTGTTCAAATTTCATCAATTGTTCCAGAACTGCCTTCTATGACTATTTTTTTGCCCAGCCAGGATCCAGACCAAGATCAGGAATTACACGTAGTTGTCATGTCTCTTTCGTCTCCTTTAATCTGGAACAGTTCTTTGTCTTCATGAGCTTCACATTTCTGAAGGCACAATTGTTTTATAGTATGTCCTTCAGTTTGGTTTTATCTGATGTTTTCTTAAGATTAGAGTCAAATTCCGCATTTTTGGCAGGAATATCAAAGAAGTGATATTGTGTTCTCAGTGTGTCACATCAGAAGGCACAGAATGTAAGGAGGTCCCATCACTGGTGAAATTAACTTGGTGTAAGTGGAGTCTGCTGCCAGGTTTCTCCACTGCAAGTAACTATTTTTCCCTTTGTAATTAAGTAATTTGGGGAAGATATTTTGAGCCTCTGTGAATAACAAACTGCTACCCACCAGTTTAAACACCCATAAACGGTTCTTGCGAGAACCAATTTGTTACTGTGCTATTTGTCAGAGATTTTTCTTGCTCCATCATTCCTTCTATGTTCGGTGGTCAGTCTTCTATTAAAAGGAAAAACTTTCCTTCTTCCCCTTTATCTGTTTGTATGTTTGCTTGTTTATATGAGTTTAGATGCATCAAATTCTTATTTTATTAAGTTGGCTGTACTCCTTTACTATCACTATTTATCTTGACACTTAGATTGTCCTCGATTTGACCACTGGGGGCCTCCTGGAAGCTGGCTCCTGTGTTCTTTTGACACGTTTCCATCCTCCTTTTAAACTTATTTTTTGACTCGTTTTCCTGGAATCAGCCATCTCTCCTAGGAGACCTGGTTCCTTTTAGTGAAGACGAATATTTAGAAACCAGTATCTAGGCACTAAAGGAGCGCTTTGCTGCTTTTAGGCTTTTCGGTGGACACAGCTAGGATAGACACACACACATCTGGAGGAGAGAGACAACGCAAACCAGCAGTTCATTCTGATGCCTCTAATTCCAACCAAACACCACAGAACTTATGCTAATTTCCCCTTTTTCGTATTTGTCATTCTCTTTTCCATGAAAGACCTGGATCCCATTATCCTCAATATATTTAACCATTTGCTCAATCCTGGAATACACGGAAATTAGTTTCAGAATAGTTGCAGTTCTTTTTGACTATTGTCTAAAGGGTTGTAGCCAAATACCACCTTCAAAATTTACTTGACTTCTTTCTATTTTAACATTGTCAGCATGGCTATAACATTCATTTGAAAAACAGTTATGTTCATTTGGTTCTGTTTGTATTTAATTTTAGGATTTTTTTTTTCACCAGTCCTTGTTGATTTACTTGTTTGTTTTTTTTTAATATATAAAGCATTAAGCTGGTTCCAAAAATCAAAACAATACAAAAAGGTACATGCAAAGAAGAGTCTCTCCCCAAACGCTTCCACCTACCTCCTGTAGGTGGCCAATCCCAATCTTACAGGTTTCTGGTTTATCATTTTTATGTTTCTTTTGGCAAAAATAAGACAAATGTATAAATGTCTCATTATTTCCTTTTCTTTCTTACGTAAAAGGTAGCATACTATAGAAACTTCTTCACTTGCTCTTTTTAACTTGACAATATATCCTGGATATCACTTCCTATGAATTCATAGAAATTGCCTTGATTCTCGTCTGCATTACATTGTTCTGCACTGTGTGGTCGTCCCATGATTTATTCAAACATTCTCCTATATAGAGGCATTTAGAGTATTCTCAGCATGTTGCAATTACACACATGCTGCTATGAATAACCTTTTGCACACATATTTTTATGTTTATGTGTTGTACCTTTAGGGTTAATTCCTAGATGTGGAATTTTGAGTCAAATAGTAAACGCATATGTAGTTTTGTTAGATGTTACCAAATTCCCCTCCGTGAGAGTTGAACCGATTTGCATTCCCACCAGTGATATATGAGAGAGCCTATTTCCCCACACGCTCACCAACGTTTTAACTTCTGCCAATCTGATAGGTGTGAAATGGTATCTCCTTTTGGTTTTAATAATTTCCATTTATCTTCCTATGAGCGAAGCTTAACATCTTTTCATATGTTTAAGGGCCATTTTTATGTGTTGTTATAGAGGATTCTGTGTTTCTATCTTCTGTTCATTTTTCTATTGTTTGGGTGGGGGTTTTGGGCAGGTACTTTCCATTAATTTTTAAGAGTTCTTTATATACTAGAGATAGTAGCCCTTAGATTAAAATTGCAAATAATTTCTCTAGTATGCGATTTGTCTTTTGATTTTGCTTATGGAGTTTGGGGCCTTGAAGTCAAATTTATTAATCTTTTATTGCATGTGGGATTTGGGGTCGTTGTTAAAAAGCCTTTCTCCACACCCAGTTTATAGAGCAATGCACCCATGTTTTCTTGCATGTTTGTGTGGTTTTATTTTTTACATTTAGATGTCTGTTTCATTAGCTATTTATTATGTATGTATGAGCTATGGATCTATATCTTTTTTCCAAATGGTTAGCTAGTGATTCCAGCCGATTATTTAAAATACCATCTTTGTCCCAGTCATTTTAGATGACAGCTTTATCATACACGAAATTTTCACATGTATTTGCATCTCTTTCTGAACTATCTCTTTTATTCCACGGGTCAGTCTATTCATCTGCCAGTACCACCCTGTTTTATGCTTTTTTTTTTTTTTCAATAAATGTATCAACTTGTCTAACTCTAAAAAAAAAACTTAATGGTATTTTCATTGTAATTGTGCTAAATTTATAAATTAACTTAGGGAGAGCTGACAGCTGTGTGATGTTGATTCTTCCTATCTGAAAACCAAAAATGTCTTTTCATTTATTCAAGTCTATTTTTTACCTTTCAGGACCATTGTTAAATGTTCTTCATATAAATTCTGCACATTTCTTGTTAAATTTATTCCTAAGAATTAAATCTTTCTTGTTGCTATTGTAACTGGGATTTTCTCTATCATCATCCCTGTAAGTAGGTATTATTTGTGTATATTAAGACTATTGAGTTCAGTATATTAATTTTATGTCCTGGTACCCTTCTGAATTCTTTTATTGTTTGAGGTAGTTTTATCATTGACTCCTACGGTTTATCAGGAATATTATTGTCATCTACAAATAAAGATACTTTAGCTGCTTCTTTTCCTAATTCTTATGTCTATAATTGACTTATCTAATTGCAATGGTTAATACTGCCAGTACACTGTTAAATAGTGGTGAGGATAGTGGATGTCTGTGCTTTGTTCTTAATCTTAAAGGAAGTACTTCTAGTGTTTGTCCATTCAGTAAAAAGCTGACTTTAGAACTAAGATATAGATATAGATACAGACATATAGATGCAGGTATAAGATACAGATCTTATCAGGTTAAGAAAATATTAATCAATTCCAGTTTCTTTCCTTCTTTCTTTTCTTTCTTTCTTAATGGTTTTATCAGGAATGGATGCTAAATTTCATCAAAAGCTTTTTCAGCATCTATGGGGGAAAAAAATGACATAATTTCTCTGCTCAAATTGAACCAAACTTCCATTTCACAAATAAATTCCACCTGATCATGGCATATGACTTTCATAATGTAGAGTTGGCTTCTGTTCACTAAAACTTTTTGTATTTTTGTATTAATATTCATAAGGAATATTGCTTTGTGATTTTCTTTTTCATATTATCTCTATCAGGCTTCGTTATCAATATGATTTACTGGCTTCACAAAAAGAATTTAAGTTGTTTTCATTTTCAATATTCTAGAACAATTTAAGTAGTCTGGGAACTACCTGGTCTTTGAAAGTTTTGTAGAATTCCCCTGTGAAACCATCTGACCCTGTTGCCTTTTTTGGAGGAGAGTAGTTCCTTGATAATTGTCTCTATTCTTCTATGGAAATTGGTCTGTTTAAGCTTTTTATCTCCACTACATCTAGTTTTTCAATTTTTTTGCATAGATTTCTCCCTTTATTCTTGATTAAACTAGATAGTATTTCTATTTAAAAATTTTTTGCATAAAGATTTTGATTTATTAATTTGGTGTACTGTTTTTCTATATGTAATTTCTGTTTTTGCTTTGTGCATTCATTTGGTTACTTTTTTTTTTCTTTTTCCTGCTTTTTGAATTAGGACTATGATAGCAGAAAAATAGTCCCCCAAAGATGTCAATATTCTGATCCCTGGAACCTGTGGACATGCTACCTTATCAGGCAAAAAGGTTTAAGGTTAGGAGTCAGTTAAGATTGCTAATCAGCACACCTTAAGATGGAAAAATATCCTCGATTATCCAGGCAGGCCCGATCTAATCACATGGGGAGAATCTCGGCAGCCCAGCTCTGGGACAGGTTTCAGCCACCATAATACCAAGGCCAGAACAGAAGGAAGGGAGGTGATGACAGCAGGTAACACAGCAACATTTCCATCCTAGTGGAGATGGAACTAAATGGGTACAACACACTTGTAAAGCAACTTAACAGCATCAACCCTGCACTTTTAAAATGCCCCAGCCTCTGGCCCATCCTCCCTCTACCAGGGACTAGCTGTGTCACCTTGGCCAACATACCTAATAAACTCTGTGCCTCAGTTTCCTCATCTGTAAAATGAGGACAGGCATCGTATCTACCTGTGGTTGTATGAAATATTGGCCCCAGTTTTTCACCCCTCTTTGCCATATATCCTTGGATAAATATATGTGCGTTCCTCCCTCTTGGCTTTCAGACATGCAACTTGCTTTGGCCAATGGAAACTCCCAGATGGCACACCAGCAGGAGCTTGGAAGTGTACTTGTTCAGTGGGGATGGTGCTTTATGCCTCTAGCACCCCCGGGGGAACCTGCCCCAGCTGGCCCAATAATCCAAGGAGGACAAGAGACACGTGGCAGAACTACCCCAGCCCACCAGCTGGACATGGTGGACAGCATGGGGTCGAGGAGAGGGAAGGACCCCTGGAGTAAGAGTCGGCAGACCTCCTCCCTCCCCCCTGCCTTTGAGGTCCAGTGCAAACCCCCTCCGCCCCGACATTCCCTGTTCTCCAGCTCTGTGACATCACAGACACCCTCCACTCTGCTCTGCCAGCCGCAGGTGAGTGAGGCTCAAAGCTTAGACCTGACAGCGGGAGGGGGGGTATTTCTGTACCAGAGGGAACAATGTCTCCATCACTCCTGGACTCAGAGTCACTTGCTACAAGAAGCAGCCGGTGTCCCCTTGCTTATCTTGATGCCATTGTTTCTCTCTCTTGGTCTGAATGACCCCGAAGGGCTCCTCCAGCTCCAGAAGACTTCCTGTTGTCCGTTTTTTGTTTGTTTGTTTTTTATCTTTCTTGTTCCGGTAGGAGTCCTGTGGGATCACCAGAGATCTGAAGTTCACGGCCCACAGGGGATAAGCCAAGGGCCCTTTCCTTTGTGCCTGCTTCCATGCAGAGGCCACTATGGTAGGGGGTAGTGCACCCACCCCCTCCCCAGACAGCATCTCTAATACAGCATCATTTACATTTATTACACCTTTACAGTGTGCCAGACACCACGCTAAGCCCTTTACATCCTTATCTCACAATCCTCACAACATTCTGGGGTAGGTTTCACCATCCCCGCAATACAGATTAGAAAGTTGAGGTCCAACAGAGTTATGTTGCTCTAAATTACACAGCACAGTGCAGCAAGAATTTGATTCCCGAATCCGTCTAACACAGAAACATGCACTGCTCAGCCAAGCCTCATGTGGAGCCTTTCCATTTACAAACTACCTGCCTTCCATTTTCGGAGGAGACGTGGTCGTGAACACTTCTCTTCCCTCAGCATTACCTGCAGAGTAGACCGTGGACGGCACAGGCTCTGGCAGACAAAATCCTGGGGGCTCCTTTGGCTGTGAGCTCTGGGGCTAGTACTTTCCTGAGGCTCAGTTTCCCCAGCTGGAAAGTGGGGCCAAGGCTTGCTTTGTACGTGGTGATGAGAGTTAAACAAGCACATAGATGTAAAAAGACCAGCCCAAGATGCTCAGTGAACGCCCTGGTCCTTTACCTCGTGGCTGTTTCTCTTCCCCTATTAACTTCTAAGATTGAAGCCACGGGGGAGAATGGAGAAGTCCAGAATGAGGCTGTTTCTGTCCATTTCTATAGCAGCGAGTTAAAAACCTGATAGCGGGAGGGAGAATGGGAATAGGATTGGGCACAGGGTTGTTCAACAGGCAGAGAAGGCTCCTGCATTTATTCAGCCGCTACTGAGAGGACACTTACTCTGGGCACAGCCCTGCGTAAGCGCCGGGATCCAGAGGGAAACTGGCCCCACCCCTGCCTCCTCAAGAGCAGAGGAACCACCTCTCTTGCTCACAGCAGTAGCCCTGGCAACTCAGACAGTGCCTGGCATTAGTAGGACCTCAGTAACTATATGCTGAACAAATGAAAATAAGAACTCCTTGATTGGAATCTAGACTGAGGCAGGCAAATGAAGAGGCCATGATAATATAGACCATTCAACAAGTATTTATTGAGCATCTGCTATGAGTTAGGCAGACAGTGTACAGCGAAGGGCCATGATACAGGGAAGCACAGGGGTCTACGGGACCACCAGGGAAAGGCCCCTAATTCAGCCCAGGTATAAGAGATGGCTTCCTGGAGGAAGCGACACCAGAGCTGACCTTCAAGTGTGAGGGGTGAAGCAGCACAGAAGAGAACATCTCAGGTGCAGGGGACAGCTGTGCAAAGGCACAATGGTGGCAGAAGGAGAGCAAGTTTGGGGCCCGGCCAGCAGCTCCTGTGGCTGAAGTAAAGCACGAGGCTTGGAATAAATGAGGCTGGAAAAGTTGACTGCAATCAGATCACAAAAGTGGTTCTGAGCCACAGAATAGGGGAGCCCCTGAGGGGCTTGAGACCGTTTGCATTAGGGGCAGGTCTTGTGATAGCCGTGAGCGCGGGAACCAGAGTGGAAGCTGTGGTGGTGATGCAGGTGGGCAGGGGTGCTGATAAGGGCGGTGGGAATGGAGGGCTGCAGATGGGGTTCTTGATGGAAGACTGAGTGTGGGAGGAAGAGCAGAGGATTCCTCATTCCTGGCTCCAGACACAAGGTGATTAGTGGGACCTGTCCCCAAATAGGAAAGATGGAGCAGATACAGGTTTGGGTTGAAGGGGCTGAGGAATGGAGGGGGCCAGCAGGAGGCTGGAAAGCAAACCCGCTAGCTGTCCACAAAGCCATCCGCTTGGCACGAGGCTGAGGAAGCAGTGTCCTCCCAGGTGTGACAGTCCTGGAACTCACCTCGGTCCCCACTGGCCCCCAGTGATAGCAACTGTTTATCCTACAACCAAAGGGGGATAAATACAGATTCGTCCAACCATTCCACATATGTTAACTGCCTACCCTGTGCCCCGTGCTGGGGAATCCAGCAGGGAACAAACAAGACAAAACCCCCTGCTTTTGTGTGGCTTACTAGTGGGGGAGGACAGAGCACACAAATAAATTGATTCTAGAATATGTGAAAATGCAACATGGGCTGTGGAGAAGAAGAGTGTGGGGCAGGAGAATAGGAAGCGCTGAGAAGGGGGGTAAATGGGGTGAAACCCAACAGAAATAGGGTGAATTTAGTAGGCTGAGCAAGCCAGAAAAGGCCTCACTGGAAAAGGGGACCTTGAAGCAATGGCTTGAAGGAGGTAAGGAAACGAGTCTTGTGGATTTCCAGGGAAAGGGCATCCCAGGCAGAAGGCAGAGCAAAATGCAAAGGCAGTTGTGTTTGGGGTGGCTAGAAGGGAATGCAGGAGAAGGTGGTAGGAGACGAAGTCAGAAGGACAGTCGTGGCAGGACTGGGGGGTGGGGGGGTTAGGTTATGAAGTGTTTCAGGAGAGCCCAGGGAAGGACTTGGGCTTTCACTCCCTCCGCACAATATGGGAAGCCACTGGGAGACTGAGCAGAGGCATGCCATGATCTGGTTTAGCTGTTAAGAGGGATCCCCTGGCTGCTGTGTTGACACTTAAGGAAGACAAGGATGGAAGAAGCAGGTAGACCAGTTAGGAGGCCACTGCAACATTCCAGGTGAGAGATGGTGGTGGCTGGACCGAGGGGGAGCAGTGACGGGGGAGAGGAGGAGGAGAAGCCGGTGCCCAGGGACGAGGCCACGGGGTGACCTGGGGTGCTGCGGGTGACCTACGACCAACGCCATGATGAAAATTCAGAAAGTGGGGCTTTGAGAGTGGGAGACGGAAAGGAAGGAGGTTGGGAGGAAGACAAGGGCTTACAACCTTGGGTCATCAGAGCTGGAAGGCTCTTAGGAAAGGTGATGCAGCTCAGTCACCTCCAGTAACAGATGGGGAGTCTAGGCCCAGAGATAGACCCACCCAAAGTTCTGGCTCAGCCACAGCAGTTTAGTGGCTGAGCCAGAACTTGCACCTGTGATGCCAAGCTTCATGATCATGTTCCCATGGGACCTGGGGTCAGCTGAAATAAATCGGGGCCAAGAAGCTACATGTGGGGGAGGGAAGGGGAAAGAGAATGAGCACAGACTGTGCATAAGTGGGTCCATCATCACAGCGGTCACTATACAAACAGGTGGGTATGCCTACTCCCATTTTCTAGATAAGAACATGGGGCTCAAAGAGATTTAAGTATCAGCCCCAGAGCACACACCAAGAGAGGAGCACACAAACCTGACTCCTAAGTGAGAGCTGGTCCATGTGCACTGCTGCGTGTGCTGGGTTCTGCTCCTGTAGGAGCTGGCTGAGAAGGGACCGGCATTCTTCAGCAGTAGTCTTATGTTCACTTAGGAAACAGCTCTGCCCAGAGAACCGTGCTGGACCCTAAGATCAGCTGATTCAACAAGGCACCCCTACAGGTAAAGGCTAGCAGACTAGAAGCCCCAAGATCTTGCCATGGGTAAGACAGTTTTGTTCAGAAGAGAAACTGGCCTTTGGAGATGTAGGCCCAGGCAGAGGGGCCTGGACCTGCCAGTCACGGGAGGTTTGGGAGAGGGGAAGGATGTGACCCATCGAGTGAGGTTGACTCAGTCTGACCCACTGCTTAGATACCCACGGGTTTCTGGAATTCGGGGCTGCAGAGCCAGAAGCACCCAGGCCCTCTCTTCCTCCCACAGCCCATCAAAACCTGGCTTCAAAGATCTTCTGTTGCTGCTGCCAGGACAGTGAGGGGTCCTCTACCACTGTTCACTCCCACAGCCAAAGGAGGTCCCAACAGAATCATCAGCCACGGTCCTTCGGTAGGTTCCAGAACCGGGAGTGTGATTGTTGGCGAGAACACCTGAGTTACTTATCCAGCCCTGTCTCCCCAGGCACCTCCTGCTGGGACACGCTCAGGTGTCCTTCAGCTTTCTGGGGGCGTGGAAGGGAGCAGTTACCCAAACCTATAAACAAGACTGGTCTTTGAGTCCCACACACCAGAATAAATCCTGCCCCTGCTGCTTCCCAAGCCTGGGCAAATCACTGAGCCTCACCCCCTCTCTCTCTGAGCTCCAGCATCCTAATCCGTCAAGTGGGGATAATAATGCATTGCCAACCATTCAGGTTGGTGGGAGGATGGAAGTAGGCTATGCAGAGGTAACAAGTACAACTCTAAATTCTCAATTCTTTAACCCAGTTTGGAGTCATGTTTAGCTCAAGCAGGTGTGTGTGTGTGTGTGTGTGTGTGTGTGTGTGTGTGTGTGTGTGTAATGGCTATTAATAAATCAAAAATCACCAGAGCAGGATATGACCAAGACAGTTTACCCATGCAAAACTCAAAGCCCTTACCCAGGATAATTTTTTGCCTCTATTCTTTCAGATCTGAATGCAAATTCTCACGGGAGTAGTTTGAAAAGGAGACACCCATACTACACCTCCCATAATTGGGGGCTGACCAAAATGTGCACCCTTGCGAGGCCCTGACAGATGTAGCCGGCAGCACCCACGCAGGCCCCTGAGGCTGCACGGCCGCCGGAGCGTCTCCTCAGGAAGAGGGCGGTGAGCAGGAGTCATGAGGACCGATTCGGAAACTCCCCTCGGGGAGGAGAAGACGTCTGAGCCATCCCTGTGCCACCAATGAGGGGCACTTCAGCTTCTGAGAAAGCCACTGCGGGAGCAGCTGCCCCCAATTAAAGTCCTTGGTCACATCACAGGGCTGTGTCCCTCCTCTTTCCCCCTCCCCTGGCCCTACTTCTGAGATGCCCGCGAATATGGAGCCATTGGAAGCTGGAGCCTCTTCAGGAAATGTGGTTTTATCATTTTAAAACGAGTCCAGTCACTCCGAGTTCGTCTAAGGAGGTTTTAGGTTGCACTAACAGGCCGCTCTAAAAGGATGCTGAAACGCGTTTCCAGGGCTGGTGGGCACAGTTCTCCTCACCTACTCGTGGCGTTGCTTGGCGCTCAGGGTTACAGTGAACAGTGATGCAGGTCGTGTGAAACCGCGAACCGCAGCCCAGAGCGGGCAGTGCGCAGGCAGAGCAGAGGTAGCTTAGAGCATGCAGACATCACCGACACGCAGGAGACCCCAAGGCCTTCAACTCTAGCCGGGTGCCAGGAAGAGAAGCGCGTCACTTCAACACAGCAGGACGACAGCTTCCGGAGCATCCAGAAAAGGAGCATTTTGCAACCATCTCAGGGGGTTGGGGAAGGCTTCCTGGAGGAAGGGATGCTTAAGTTTTCCAGGGGGTTAAGGGGCAAGTACCAAGGAAAGAGGAGGAGGAACAGTATTCCAAGAGGGAAGAAAATCACAGGTGGATAGAGGCAAAGCTGGTAGGGTGCAGAGGCAAACTTCAAAGTTTGGAATGACTGGTGAGCACTTGAGCCAGGGTGTGGTGGTAGATGAGGTTGGCAGAGCAGGGCATGGAGAGCCTCACAGCCAGGGAAATGGAGTCAGGCTCTTTCCTGAAGGTAATGGGGAGCCACAGATGGGTTCTGAGCAACAAAATGGCAAAGGCAGATTGCTGGGGTTTCTTGCAATATGAACAGGATGAGTTACTAAGAAGACAATTTTTTATATTAGCACCCCGTGCCTGTCCTCACCTCAGAAGAGAGAGGAATAAAGGGATATAATGTCTATGCCACACACACTCTTACAGAGTAAAATGCATGCACCCTGGCTGCAATGTGAAGGATGAATTTGAGAGAGAGTAATAACAGCAAAATATAAAGTCTGGTCTATTGCTCACTCTGTCCCAGGTACTAAGTGCTTTACAAATTTTAACTCAATCAGCACAATTACCCAACGAGGTTGGTACTATTATTACCCCAGTTTTACAGATTAGGAAACTGAAACACAGATTAAATAAATCTTGTAAGATTATACTAATAGTGGGTGGCAGAGCTGAGACTTGAATCCAGAAAGCCTGAAAGTCCACGCTCAATCACTCAGTTAAGCTGCCCTTCACAACGATGACTGACTGATCTTGTGCCAGTGATTGCTCTCAGCTCTAAATCAAGCCTTCATTGCCTGCTATTCAAAATTGGAGCTGGGCCTTTTAAACAGGCTGGTGGCCTGCTGGTGCAATGTTAAGCTTTGTCAGTAGGGGGTGCTGGAGAGACACTGGAGGAGGAAGGGGTTTTCCTTTGGCGTTGCACTGTGCTCCTCAGCAGGCTCCTGCGGCACATGCTGCTTCCGACGCCCAGCTCCTGCTGCGCACGCAGCTTCTCCAGCATCTGGCGCCAGCAGAGCCCACAGCTTACCCAAACCCCAGCTCTTGCAGTGCAGGCACCTTCTCTGACATCAGGCTCCACGGCATAGGAGATTCCTCCAGGACCCAGCAGTTTCTCCCCGTAGCCCCCACAAATGGGGGAGTGCCTCCATTGAGACACCTCTCCATGGACCGCTTTCCCTGGCATCCTGGAGGGCAGATTTCTAGCACATTCTGCCATTGTAATACGTCAGAAACGTGTCTGTTGTTCAGTGGCCACAGCCATGCCCTCTCCAACAAGGTCTAGATCTTAGCTGGGGATGGGGGGGGCGGGGTACACCTCCTTAAAGTGCACTATCTCAGCCCAAGGGGCAGTGGCTGTTCCTTTTATCTGCTACTCCTATATTCCTTAGAGTTCTCTTTACTTCTCACTAACCACTCCCACATTACCTCAATCTCCTGTTATAGTTAATATTTCTTTATATTAAACCTTCCCTGCTGACATTACTATGTGGTTTCGGGCTTCTAATGGGACCCTGACTGAGAGGGGCATCCAGTAAGAGGCCATCATCCTAAACTAGGGCAGCAGTGGGAAGAACAGAGAAGGCAGCTCAGAGTTACAATATATTTCTCAAGTAAAAGTTGCAAGTTCTAAGTTGGAAGCATACCGGGAAAAAGATCCTGGGAAATGAGGTTCCTGGCAATGTGGGGAACTGAGAAGGAGGTGGTGGTGAGGTCATATTGAAAAGATAGAGCAGATCATTTCATGTTGGGCTAGGTCAAGCTAGAAAAGCCTGTGGGACCACCAGGGGCTACATTCAGAAGGAAGCTGGAAATATTTAGAAGCTTAAAAAAAAACATCCTATATCTAGAAAAAAACCAGGGGGCTCGTTGATATGTGTGAAGTATCAGCTCACCGGGTTGTAGCACCTCTTCCCCATGGGGGAAGAATCTCTACCAGCATCGGTTGGGTAGGGACACAGTTCACTTTCCTGGGGCCTCACTGCCCAGGTCCTCTCCCACTGCCAGTCCTCACCCTGCATCCCCTGGACCCATCCTCTGACCCGGATTCTCTTACTCTATTAGGCATTCCTTACCAGCTCCTATGCCAAGGTCCCACTTGCTCCCACCAGCAGTTCCATGTTCCTAATGTCTTGGAGCTGATTCCTGCAATAGATATAGCAGGTGCTTTGCACATAAAAGATGCTCCTTAAATGCCACTTCCTGCTCTGCTAATTCAGAAGCCTCTTCACAGAAGGGCTGAGACGAGGCTCCCACCCTGTGAACTTGTCAAAGGGCTCTTGGTCTCAGAGTGACATCTTTCTTTAAGGAATTTTCAAATAACCCCAACAAGGATAATAATAGAAGCTGTAGCTGGACTTTCTTTCTGACTGTGCCAGACTAGCTTGGATCAAACCAACCTTCCTGCTGAGAACAGTTAAAAAGCTGTATTTTTTTTTTTTTATCTGTTTTAAGGCATCAGAGAGGACTTGCAGCAAGGACTTGAGAGGCTAAGGTCCCAGAGAAAGAGGATGTCCTCAAGGCACCAGCCAAATCATAAGCAGGGTCTAAGAGGCTAGAAGGCTGAGCAGAGGTTTCAGCAGTCTCACAAGGCTGGGGCAACAAAAATTGGAGGTTGAGGACACACCATGAAGGAGGAGCCAATGTCAAAAAAAAAAAAAATTAACATGTTTTCAGTTAAAACCCCTAAAAGGCTATACCCTGAGGGTAAAGGCTAATCAGAAATAGATCAACCCTCACAAAGACTGAATCCCAGAATCAAATCTATCCAAACCCAACATCTGCCAGAAGCAAAAGTCAATCCTCTCTGAAAGAAGATTCAGAGTGTTTTATAGCTCTTCAGTTTTTCATATAAAATGTCCACCACACAAAATTACCAAGAATAATAGAAGATAAAACCAACTGACCAAAAGTAAGAAAAAAATAAAACCAGATGTACCAAAACAGCAGATACTGGAATCAAAAGACATGGACTTTAAAACCAGTGCAATTATATACTGAAGAAAACAGATGACGTGATCAATAATTTCATTAAAGAACTGGAAACTTTTTGACAGTTAAATGAAAATTCTAAGACCGAGTATTACCGTACCTGAAATCAAGAACACAACAGGCAGGATTAACAACTGATTTGGGAAGCGGGTGTGGCTCAGTGGATGGAGCCCCCGTTTACCATATGGGAGGCCCGGGTTCGCGTCCCGAGGCCTCCTTGTGAGGGCACGCCGGATAGAGCACCCGTTTACCATGTGAGAGGCCCCGGGTTCGCTTCCCGGCGCCTCCTTGTGAGGGCAGGCCGGCTCGCGCGGCGCCGTGGGCTGGTGCGGCAAGACCTCACAGCAAGGGGAAGATAAGCAGACACAGAGAAGACACGCAGCGAATGGACACAGCAGCACAAGCAGCAAGGGGGGGATAAATAAAAATAAAATAAATCTTTAAAAAAAACAAAACAACAACAAAAAAAACAACTGATTAAACACAAACAAGGGTGGGATTAATGAACTAGAAGTTAACAGAAAATATCCAAACTGAATCATGAAGAGCCAGGAGAATGGAGAGACATAGTAGAAAAGTCTAAATACATACCATTAGAGTCCCAGAAGGAGGTGACAAAAGGGCAGAAGCTATGATGAAAGACACCACATCACAGATCTAAGATGTGCCATGAACCTCGTGCAGGATAAATACATCAGAACACAATTGCTGAAAACCAAAGGAAAGAGAAAACTTTAAAAGCAGCAAAAGTAGGACTGATGGCTAACCTCTCAACAATGAAAGCTAATGACAACTTCAAAGTGTTGGAAGGACATAACTGCACCAACCTAGAATTCTTGACTCACCAAAATATATTTCAAAAAGAAAAACAAACAAAAACTGAGAAACTGTCACCAAAAGATATGGACTGGACTGGAATGGAAAAGGTATTTCTAATACTAAAG
>JAQZBX010061176.1:0-17159 GCA_029593785.1 Cabassous unicinctus
AAGGTCAATGTATACAAATAAGTTTTGTTTCTATTTGCTAACAATGAACTGCCAGAAGAAAAAAATATAAAAAGTTAACATTTACCATAGCATCACAAACATTAAATACTTAGGAATTAATCTGAAATAATGTGAAGACATGTATAATGAACCATAAAACAATCCTGAGAGATTTTAAAGAGTTCTATATAACTTGAAACACAAATTGGGCTCATATTTTGGAAATGTAAATAATGTGAAGATGCCATTTATTTCAAAATAATTGTAAAGATTAAAATCAATCCTACTCAAAACCCCAACAGAACTTTTGTTGAAATTGACAAATTGTTCCTAAAATTCATTTAGAAATATCACAAAAGAAATAATAAAAGAATGAAACAAAGAAAACTAAATTTATCAAAAAATCTTTGAAAAATAAGAAAACAATTGGAGGAGCAAAATACCTGATTTAAGACTTATGAAATTGGAGTAATCAAGACAGTGTGGTATTGGTGGAAAGAGAGACAAATCGATGAAACATAGAAAAAAGTTCTGAAATCAATTCTCTCTGTGTGTGTGTGTGTAACTGACTTTTGACAAAAGTACGATGACTATTCAGTGGAGAAATGATAGTATTTCAAGAAATGATGCTAAAACATTTGAGCCCATATGAATAAAAGGTATTTGATCTAGACTTTGTATCTTATTAAAAAACTTAAAATGATCATACATATAAATATAAACATAAAACTATAAAACTTGTAGAAGTAAGCACAGACAAGTATCTTGTCAACTTTATGTTAAGCACAGATATTTTAGGTAAGTAAACAGGATGCGCCTCTACAGTAAATAATTTATTTTAGTAAAAAATTACTATATTGAATTTAAACAAAATTAAATCTTTCACTCTTAAAAGAACATTGCTAGGGGAATGGTAAGACAAACCACAACCTAGGGAAAATCATTTTCAAATCATATTTCATGAATAAGCATGCATTCACAGTACACAAAATACTCCCAGATCTCATTCATAAGAAAATTAATAATTTAATGAAAACTTATAAGCAATATATTTGAACACTCAATTCACCAAACATATACAAATGGCAAAAAAAAATTATATTTTCAGCACCACTTGTCATGTGGAAAATTTAACTTAAAACCACAATGTAATACTTCTTTGCACTTATTAAAATGACTCTTAATAAGAAAGATGCATGCAGATGTTAAAGAGGATATAGAGAATCCATAATTCTCACAAGCTGGTGGTAGGAATGAAAGCTAGTAAAAACTCTTTGGATATTAGTATAGAAATTTCTTAAAAGATTAAATATGCTCTTACTATATGATCTAACTATTCCATTCCAAGGTATTTAACTAAGAGTAATGAAAGCTTAAGTTCATATAAATGCTTGAATACAAATATTCAAACAACTTTATTTGTAATAGCCTCAATGTGGAAACAAACCAAATGTCTATAAAAAGGTGAAATGTTAAGTGAATATCTGAACAATGCAATATTGTTCTGTAATAAAGAGGAAACAACTTTTGATACATGCTACAATTTAAATGAATCTCAAAATTATGCTGAGTGAAAGAAACTAAGAAACCAAAAATCAAACCAAACCAAACCAAACAAAAAACCCCACTACATACTGCATAATTGAATTTATGTTAAATTCTTGGAAAAGGTGTTAAGTGGTTGTCTGGTGAGTAAAGGGGTTGGGGGAGGAACATGAATGAAGCATTAAAACAAGATTCAAGGAAGTTTTTAGTGTGATCAGAATAATGTTTATTGTCGTGATTATGGTGATGGTTTCACCAGTGCATATAAATATCAAACATATGCACACATTTATTGCATGTCAATTATAGAATAATAAAGCTGCTTAGAATTTAAAAATGAAATGTTTGTATTTCATTCAATCTTCATTCTATTATGAAAATTATCAATTATTTATTTAGCTAATTATAAAAATTTTAAGTAAAGTATTTATTGCTCTTTTCCTTTGAGTAGGGTCCACATCTGTTTTTGGTAAGTTGTATTCAAATTTATATAGATTTTTAAAATAGTAGTAGAAAATTATCTTTAATTATTATCGGACAGAGTTAAAGATGATCTATAATGTGAAGTAACATAACCATGAATATTTATCCATCCAATCATCCATTCTTCCAGTTTATATTTCATTCAGCACAACTCTTACAATTTGTATCTCTTATTGGACAGAAAAAGTTAATAGAAATATGTCCTATCTTCTAGATTACATACTTCAACAATTAAACAAATACCCTCCAAAATCTCATAGTTTTAAATGCAATCCACATAAGTAGCACTGATTTTGAGCTAAGTACGGGATGATTCATGTGACCCATAGTAACCAAAATCAGCAAGAGAGATACTTCTTTCTCTTTTTAAGAGCTTGCTTGACATCTTTGTTCCCTGGACTGTATATCAGGAGGTTCAACATGGGGATGATAATAGTGTCAAGGATGGATGCTACTTTACTTTGCTCCATGGAGGAGATGGCACTGGGTTGTTGATACATGAAGAAAACAGTACCAAAATAAAACCACATCAGTCAGTTTGGATGCACATGTGGAGAAAGTTTTCAGGCATCCCTCTACCGTATGAATCATCAGCGTGGTTGAGATGATATAGATACATGAAACCAAGACAATCAAGAATGTTAATGAAATTATGGAGCCATATAAACCAAGAAGAACCAATTGGTTTATAAATGTATTTTAACATGTAGGGACAAGGTGAGGCATCAAAGGAAAAAGTCATTTATCTCATTTGAACCACAGAAGGAAAACCTAAGGGTCATTGTTGTTTGAGTGATGGCATGCACTACACCCCACAAGTAGGACTACAATATAAAAAGTACACAGACATTGTGAGACATGCTATCAGAAAATAGGAAAGGTTTACATTTGGCAATGAAGTGATCATATGCTAGAGTATACAGAAGGAAGTCCTCCATGGTACAGAAAAAAGACAGGAAGAAGAACTAAGTAGCACACCCACAGGAGGAAACTCTGTGGTCTTCTTTCAAGAAGGTCACCAGAGCCCTGGGTGCAATTGTGGAAGAACAGCAGATGTTCAGCAAGAAATGGATTTGGAGGAAGGAATACATGGGAATATAGAGGTGGGTGTCAGTCCTGGTAATTACAATCAGGCCAAAGTTCCCAATCACTGCCAAGATGTACAGGATCAAAAAGATAAGAAATAGCATGATCTGCCTCCCAAGATTCCCTCTGAATCCAAGTAGAACAAACTCTGAGACAGGCATAATATTTGCCATTTTGTTATTTGGCCAATCTTTTCTGACTCCAGGGCCTATTCTCTTGAATCCGACATTGATCACTGTTGCCTTTGATCCACTAACTGAAATCTATATAGATGACAGTATGTAAGGTCACATGACATTTTTACTTAGATTATTACCCTTTTCTGCAAAATATTCCCTGTACCCATTAGAATGCCACCAAAATCTGAGTTATCAGTCATGAAGTCTAATTCTGTCTAGGTTAATATTGATGATTTTGGAAAGTGAGAAATAAAAGTGTATAGATCTATCACTTTTGCTATCTAGTTTGTATGACAGAAGCCTTGAAAGAGTTGATTGCCTAGATGCAGTCATTACTAATATTATCTGATTTTCCTATCAGTTTTCCCAGAGTGTCATGAACTGATTCTTTATATCTGGAAGTAAGATGGGAAAATGTAATGTAACATTATATATGGATGTCACAATAGTTACAGTCCTTCTTTGTCATCAGAAAATGTTAACTTTTAAATTAGAGAATAGTTAAGGAAATGAGACTGTGGAAAATTAATGCGATATTATGGCGTGTGCACTTAATTCTAAATCAAGAAATACATTTTGCACTCTTATTCTGCCAATAGCCCAATGAAAAAAGTTGAAAGTGCTTTGTAGTGGTATTCCATAATGAAATGGATCCAGTAGATTTCCCATACCACTCACGTTCCTAATCACTTTATATATAATATCTTATTTAACATTTATGAAAACCATATGAAGAATTTGGTATAATTACTCTCATTATAGAGAAGAAAAATGAGACTGAGTGAGACAATTTACCCAAGTTCACACAGTTATTAAATGGGGGAGCGATGATTTGAACTGGTTAATTTGGCTAAAGAGCCAATGCCATTATGCCTACTTATTGGGTAAGTGAATAAAATATTTACAATTAAATACTTTGGTCTTTAAATGTGAAATTGAATAATTTTTTCCTATCATACATGATATATTCACATTTTAATTTTGCATCAGAGGTCCTCAGCTAAAGACTTTTAATCTACTTCTTGTTAGAAGATTTCCTTTCAGACTCTTGTGTCAAATAAACACATTCTCTGGGTGATATGCCATAGACAGGAAATGGAACATTGTGATTAAAACCAGGGGCTCTGGTCCCAGAAGCTTTTGGTTCAAATACATTGGCTTCTCACTGTGTGCTTCTGTATTTCACTACCCAGAAAAAAAACATGGATAATAAAATTTGTACTTGTTTGTGAGTATTAAAAATATTTTATAGATTAAAGCACAATGGAGAGTTCCTGGCATATCATGAGTATTGTCTTTAACAATATCATTAATTTTAGCATCTATAATTACCTAAAGGAATTTCAATTGAGATCTGCTGTCTTCACAAATTAGTTTGAGTTTATCAGTAAGTTGTGATTGATTTAGATTTACACTGAATTAGTGTGTCAATTAACTTAACTGAATAATTTACAGGGACTTTCCACAAAACATTTTATGTTTTCAATAAAATAAACCTCATCTAATTGTCCTGTGTGCTTTCCTTCTTTTCCTAGCTAACTCCCAGATGTTTAGTCAATTCTACATTTAGGAAAAACCACACAAAATTCCATAGAACATTTTTTCCAGAAATGAGAATGAAGATTAAAACACAAACTGATAGAAACCAACCCAGAGGAATCCTGGCCATTGAACATACTAAGAATAAAAGAGAACTTTAAATCAACTTTCTAATAGGCTCTATTATCTAAAGGAAACTCTTGGCAAATAACTAAAGAAACTAGGAAACTAATGCAGGAAATATTAGAATATGTATAAAGAGATAGAAGCCATGGTAATGAGACAAATAGAAATTCTGGAGCTTAAAATGAAGAAATGAGAATTCACAGTAGGGGTTCAACAGCAGATTTGAGCAAGAAGAACAAATCCGTGAACTAGAAGAAAGGAAACCTGAAATTATCTATAATGAGGATCACAAATATAAAAGGAGTAAGAAAATAACTGACATTAAGGGACCTGTGCAACACCATCAAGAGAACCAACATACATATTATGTGAGTCCCAGAAGAAGATAAGAGACATAAAGGAATAAGGAGAAAATTTGAATAAATGGTGGACAAATTTTTAAAAATTTGAAGGAAAACTTATATCTACACATCCAAGAATCTTCACAAACTTCAAATAAGATAATTCAAAGAGATCCACAATGAAGCTCATTATATTTAAAAAACAACAACAACAACAACAAACTGTCGAAAGCCAAAAACAGAGAGAGAATCTTTAAAAAATGAAAGTGGCTCAATAATTTCAAATGATACTATGGGACTATCAGCCAGTGTCACATTGGAAATCATGGATATGGGATGGCAGTAAGATGACATATTTAACTTGTTGAAAGAAAAAGAAAGGTCAAAGACAATTTCTATATCTGCCAAAGTTACCTTCCAATTTGAAGGGGAAATTAAGAAATACCCAGGTAAAGAAAAGCTGAGGGAGTTCATTATTAGTAAATCTACCATGCAAAATGGTGAAAGGCATCCTTCAGGTTGAAAAGGAAGGACACCAAATGGTAATGCAAAAAAAAAAAGTGAAAAAAATAGATATTTCTGTTAAAGATAACTACAGAAGTAAATATAAAATATAAAAACCAGCATAATTGTATTTTTGGTTGATAAATCCACATTTAATTTCCTGCATGATTTAAAAGATAAATTCATAAATAATTATATGTGCATGTTATTGGGAACACAAAGAATAAAGATGTAACAACAACATAAAGGAGGTACTAGTTTTGTAAGAACAAAGTTTGCCATGCTATAAAAGTTAAACTGGTATTCAAATTGAATTTTTAAATAAATTTAGGATAAGATTTTTGTTGCAATCCCCATTTTAACCACTTAGAAAATACCTAAAACATGCAAAAGAAGTGAGAAGGGAATAAAAACCAAACAGCATAAAAATCAACTAAACACAAAAGAAGGCAGTAGTGGAGGAAATGAGGGGCAAAAAGGTATAACACATAAAGGAATTCAATAGCAAATTGGCAGAAGTAAATCCTTTCATATCAGAAATTATTTTCAATGTAAATATATTAAACTCTCCCTGAAAAGGCAAAGCTTGGCACAAGAGATAAAAGCAAATTTTCTAATTATATGGTATCTCCAAGAGAGTCACTTTAGATCAAGACATTGATAGTTGTACAGTGAAAGGATGAAAAAATATTCCATTAACCTAGTTACCAAAAGAGAGCTGGGGTGGGTACCTTAATAACATAAAAAATAAGTTAAGTCAAAAACTTTTATGAGTTCTCTTCTCTCCCAGAAAAATAGCTAAAGGAAGGATAGAAATGGTGTGGAAAAATTCTACTAGGGTTTTAGATATCAGAGGAAGGTTGGACACTGCCCAGAAGAAAGGAGCAAAGGAAAAGAATCATGATGGCAAAATTATGAGTTAAAAGCTGCAGCTCCAACTGCTGGCATCCTTCCTGACCCTATAAATACATTTGAATTCTCAGGCCTGAGGGTCAGTGGCTACACACAAATGGTGCCCCAGGGATCCACCTCCCCAAGAAATTGCAGAGACAGGATCAGAGACTAAGGCTGACTCAGTTTTGTGTGAAATTTGGTTTGCTGTTTACCATAAGCCCTTCCAGACTTAGTGGGGCCTCACCGTGTTTTGCCTTTGGAACCTGCATGGGACCAAAGAGATCTGACCCTCTCAGTCTTCCTCTCTACTGACCAGGAGTGGTTGTTGAGGATGTAGAACAAAGTGGAATTAACACCTACTTGGGAAAATGGAGGGGATTACCAACCAAGGTTGGAGTACTGCCTCTGAAAAAAGATTGAATTATTAGGCTCTTAGCCTCCAGGCAGGATCCTCTTTCACATGATCCAATCTGGGTTGCAGCAAACACACTCCAACCTGTCTTTGAACTAAAAGGGTTGTCAAAAAGCACCATCTCCTGGTGGACCAAGGACTTGCACAGGAGGAAACTAAAAATCAATAAGAGACTTTCTCAGGCCTTACAGGCCCCTTCACCAAGGCCTATGGAAGTGGGTTTGCAACAAATTACAGAGTCCAGGGCCCAGATTTGAGCAACTAGCAGGGACAATACTAAAGACCCAGAACTGGTTGAACCAAGAATCAAAGAATAGCAGTAACACACAAACTCCTGCCACTAAATCACTATGAATAAGAGAGAAATTGATCATCAGAATAAATTCACCGTCCTAATCAAGTGCCTAGACATCAGCAAAAAATTACATGCCATATTAAGAAAATGGAAGAAATGGCCCAAGCAAAGGAATATAACAAAGCCCCAGATGAGACACAGGATTTGAGACAACTAATCAATGAGAGTCACACAAATTTCCAAAATCAAATTAATGAGTAGAAAGACAATATGGCTAAAGAAATAAAGAACAACAAAAAAACACTAAGTGACCAGAAAGAAGAATTTGAAAACCTGAATAGAAAAAAAAGTAACAGAGCTCATAGGAATGAAATACATGATAGGTGAGATAAAAAACACATTAGAAGCATACAAGGGCAGGCTCAAAATGATAGAAAAAGAAATAAGTGATGCAGAAAACAAAAGAGCTGAATTTGAAGAAAGAAAAGAACAGAGAGAGACATGAATGGAAAAAATTGAGCAGGAGCTCAGGGAGTTATATGATAACACAAAACACAAAAACATACATGTCATTGAACAGATATATGCACAACAATGTTCATATCAGCATTATTCCCTATTGCCAAAATGTAGAAGCAACCCAAGTGTCCATCAACACATGAATGGTAAGCAAATTGTAATATATACATACAATGGAATATTACTCAGCTTTAAGAAGGAATGCAGTATTAACACACAAGACAACATGGATGAATCTAGAAGATTTTACGTTGAGTGATGTAAGCCAATCACTGAAGGAAAAATATTACATGATCTCACTGAAATGACAAGCAAATTGAGCAGACTCACAGAGCTAAAGTCTGGATGATATGTTTTCAGGAGTCAGAAAGAGAGTAGAGTGTGGTGAGCTAATGTTCAATATGGACAAAACTTGTGATAAGGTGGAAGGGGTAGTCAGGCAGTGGATGGGCATGAGATTGGTGCAGGAATGTGAGGGGGAACAGGGTGGGAGTGTTGAGCTTGATGATCCATGGACCTGGGGAGAGGGCTGGAAGAAGAAACATGTGAACTCTGGAGATTTGTAGGTCTGTGGTTAAAATACAATGATAGAAATTTCTTATGGCAAATATGGCAAGTGAGAGTTACTGGTGAAAGACATCAGGGATGGGGGATTGTGCATAAGGCACACCTGGGGCATACTTTTATGGAATATGAAAACGTTCATCTTGTCAGAGTGTGTTATCTCAGTGGGTGGAGACCCACACAATAAACAAGAATATATTAAATGCCCATTCAGGGGAGTCCTGTTATGTTCTCAATTTGAGGGACAATGCCTAATAAAAGAAAACAGGCCACTATGTCAAGCCATCAATATTAATGCATGTAACTATGAAACTTATTCTTCAATTGAAACTTAAGTGGTTACCTTATGTTCCAAGGGGAGGGGAAGGAAAGCATAGAATAGATGGCATATAGGGCAGTTTTAGGGCATTGGAATTGTTCTGCATGATCTTGCAATGACTGATATAGGCCATTATAATTGTTTTTCAAAACTTATAAATGTGTATGGTACAAAATGTAATTCATAATGTAAACCATTGACCATGCTTAGTAGGAATGCTTCAATGTTTGTTCATCACTTGTAACAAATGTACCATACTCCTGTAAGATGTTATAAATAGAGGAAAATGTGAGAAGGAGAAGGAGTCAAGTTTAAAGGAATCTCCTATATTTTCTATGCAACATTTCTGTAACCTAAAGCTTCTTTGAAAATAAAGTAAAAAGAATAAGACACTGGAGGAACATAAAGAAGTAATTGTCACTGTACATAAAAGATAAAATAAATTACGGTGATAAAAGACACAAATTGTTTTTTTTTAATTTTTAAATTTTTATTATTTTTAATTGTATTATATATGTTTTTTATTATTTTATTATTTATTATTTTTATTGATTTATTTTTTGGTTTAGTTTTGGGGGAGGTTTTGGATGGCTGAAGGGTCACAACTATGGCAGGGAAGGATCACTGTGGCAGGGAGTTGGTGTTGGGGGGATGTGTGGAGAAATGTGTACCTAGAGATTCCCTTTATAGAATATGATATGTTCAAGTGGTCTTGAGGTCTTGTCTCAGTGGGTATAGACCTACATAATAACCAAAAGAATATTGAATTCCAGTACTGGGTAGCCATGCTATATTCTCTAGTAGTGCAGCAAGAATCTGTAGAATACATGGGTAGTGCCTAGCAAAGGAGAAAAGACCAATACACCAGGTCCTTGACATTGATGATTGCACTTATGGACATTATCCTTATAAAATTGAAATTTACCTTAGTATTATATATTTCCTAGGAGTTACATCCTAAAAGCCTCCTTGTTACTCAAATGTGGCCTCTCTCTAAGCCAAACTCAGCAAATAAACTCACTACCTTCCCCCTGGCTTGGGACATGAGTCCTGGGGATTAGCCTCCCTGACACCAAAGGATTATTACCAAGTACCAACTAGTGATGCATTTGGAAAAAGACCTTGATCAAAAGGGGGAAATATTATAAACAGATATTTTATGGCTAAAAGATTTAAAGTGTGTCCGGATGTCATTCTAGAGGATACACTTATACATGTCTCAGGAGGATCTCATTGACTGCCACAGTGGACAGTGCCTCAAGCAAGGTTGCTCCTTTGTGATCTAGAGACATCTAGACACTACAGGCAGGGCAGACAATCTCAGGAATTCGGCACTCTGTTAATGGGCTTTACATTAATAGATATTTTCCCCAATGTAACACAGTTAGACTCATTTAAATTTCCCTATACATGGCTCTTCCGCCCCTTTTATTTGTACCTATTATTAACATATAATCATTAAAATGTGTACAAGAGACTTAATTCTTTGGTCTGTTCATATGCTTGTTGAGTCCTGAATCTCAGCAGAGTTGCAACACCCACTTTTCAGTTCATCAAACTCACCCAGGACAACAAACAAAATAATGATGATGGACAATGCCCATCCAAAAAAAAAGAACAAAAAACAAAAATAAAAACACAAACAAACAGTTTATCTACACTGCAAGAAATACAGTTCCATCTATCTGCTCTATGGGATCTAAGACCACTCAGTCAGAAGCAGTGTAGGCATCACACTTCCAAAATCCTAAAGATTGAGGAATGAATAAACATAAGGGGGGGAATGCAACTATGTACTAAATTAGGCTTATTATTCTAGCAATGAAAAAACTTGTATAATTGATATAAAGGCAGTGGTCACTTGATGTTCTGAGGGGAGGGAGAGAGAGGGAAAAATAGGTGTAAAATGGAGCATTTTCAGGATAATGGATTTGTTCTGAATGACATTGCAATGACTGGTATAGTCCCTTATACTTTTTGTTAAAATCAATACAATTGGGGCAAAGTGTAAACTAGAATGTAAACTATAGTCCTTGATTAGTAGCAATATTTTATTATGTGCTCATCAATTGTAACAAATGTATTATACTAATCAAAGATGTTGTTAATGGGGAAAAGTTTGGGAGGGGAATTAGCTGCAGGATATGGGACTCTTCCTATATTTTTGATGTATCATTTATGCTATCTAAAGCTTACATAAAAATTAAAAAATGAAAAATGAAATAAAATTAAATTAAAAGTAAAAAAAATAAATGTCTTCTCCAGAAGGAGAAAAGAAGGGAAATGGGGCAGAAAGAGTATTTGAGGAAATAATGACTGAAAATTTCCCAACTCTCATGAAAGAAATGAACCTACATGTCTAAGAAGTGCAGCATACCCCAATTAGAATAAATCTCATTTGACCTCCTCCAAATAGAATAAATCTCAATACTCAGAATGTCAGATGTCAAAGATGATAAAATTCTGAGAGCAGCAAGAGAGAGACAAACCACCAAGTCAAGGGACTCCCAGTAGATTTCTCATCAGAAACCAAGGATGTGACAGGACAGAGGTATGATACAATTAGGATACTGAAAGAGAAAAACTGCTAACCAAGAAATCTTTATACGGCAAAATTGTCCTTGAAATATGAAGGTAAATTTAAAATATTCACAAACAAACAGAAAATAAGAGAGTTCATAAAAAAAGAATCTGCCTTTGTGGGAAATATTAAAGGGAAGCTGACAGCCTGAAAGAAAAAGACAGGAGAGAGTATAGAAGACAAGAAAAGCAGGAGGAATAACCAAAAGAATAAAAAGACAGACAAAAATAAGATATGACATATGATTTAAAAAAAGAATAAAATGGTAGAAGTAAGCAATGCATTTACAGAATATCATTGAATGTGAATGGATTAAATTCCCCAACCAAAAGATATAGACTGACAGAATGCATAAAAAACATGAACAATCCATATGCTGCCCACAAGAAACTCACGTTAGACCAAGGGATAAACACTGGCTGAAAGGGAAAGGATGGAAAAAGATACACCACACAATAACTAAATAACTAAAAAAGAGCAAAGGTTGTTATGCTAATATTGAACAAAACGGACTTTAAATCCAAAAAAATTATAAAGGATACAGATGGTCATTATATAATAATAAAAGGGACAATCCACCAAAAAGATATAACAGTCATAAATATCTATACACCTAACCAGAGTGCCTCAAAATACATGAAGGAAACTCTAGCAAAACTGAAGACAGAAAGAGACATCTCTACAATAGTAGTTGGAGTCTTCAACCACTGTTCACATCATTAGATTGAACAACTAGACAGATCAGTAAGGAAACAAAGAACTTGAATAATATGATAAATGAGCTAGACATAACAGACATATATGGAATATTACACCCAAACTTAGCAGGCTATACATTCTTCTCAAGTCTCATGTATCTTTCTTCAGGGTAGACCACATGTTATCTCACAAAGCAGGTCTCAATAAATCTAAAAGGACAGACATTATACAAAGCACCTCTCAGATTATCATGGAAAGGAACTGGAAATCAATAATAGATGGGAAAAAGGTAAATTTGCAAATGTATGGAGGTTGAATAACACAGTCTAAATAATCAGTGATTCAAAGAAGAAATTGTAAGTAGAATCAGCAAGTATATTGAGACAATGAAAATGAGAATACAATTTATCAAAACTTATGAGATCCAGGAAAGGCAGTGATGAAAGGGAAATTTATAGACCTAAATGCCTGTATTAAAAATGAAGAAAGAGCTAAAATCAAACATCTAACTGAAAAACTAGAGAAACTAGAAAAAGAAGAGCAAACCAACCCCAAAGTAAGCAAAAGGAAAGGAAATTAATAACAATTAAAGCATAAATAAATAGAATTGAGAACAAAAAGTAATAAAGTCAACAAAACCAAAAGCCGGTTCTTTGAGAAAATCAATAAAATTGACAAACTCTTAGCTAGACTAACAAAGAAAATAAAACAGAGAAGATGAAAATAAATAAATTCAGAAATTAAAGGGATGAAGTTACAATTAACCCCATAAAAATAAAATAGATCATAAGAGGATATTATGAGAATCTATATACCTACAAACTAGACAACCTAGATGAAATGGACAAATTCCTAGAAATGCACAAACAACTTACACTGACATACAAGAAATACAAGAACTTAATCAAATCACATTAAAAGAGATTGGATCCATCATCAAAAATCTCCCAACAAAGAAAAGCCCAGGACCAGATGGATTCACAGGTGAATTTTACCAAACACTTCAAGAAGAATTAACACTAATCCTGCTTAAACTCTTCCAAAAAAATTAAAGAGAAGGGAAAATTACCTAAAACATTTTAGGAAGTCAACATCACCCCAATACCAAAGCCAGAAATAGAAACTACAAGAAAAGAAAATTAAAAATCAAACTCTCTAATGAACATAGGAGAAAAAATTCTCAACAAAACAGATGCAAATATAATCCAACAGCATATCAAAATAATTATACACCACAACCAAGGGGAATTTATGCCTGATATGCAGGGCTGTTTCAACATAAGAAAATCAATTAACATAATACAATACACTAACAAATTGTAGAAAAACCCATACACACACACACGATCATATAGATCAATGCAGGAAAAGAACTTGACAAAATCCGGTATCTTTTCTTGATAAAAACACTTTGAAAGATAAGTATAGAAGGAAAAGTCCTCAACATGATAAAGGGAATATGTGAAAAACCCACAGCCAGCATCATACTTAAAGGGGAAAGGTTGTAATATTTCCCTCTAAGATTGGGAATAAGACAAGGATGCCCACTGTCACCACTGTTATTCAACATTGGGCTAAACATTCTAGCTAGAAGAATTTGACAAGAGAAAAATAAAAGACATCCAAATAGGAAAAGAGGAAGTACAAATCCCACTATTCATGGATGACTTGATCCTATATTTTAAAAATTCTGAAATGTCTATAGCAAAGCTACTTGGACAAATAAATGAATTCAACAAAGTGATGGGATACAAAATAACACACAATAATCAATGTTTTTGGGAAGTGGAAGTGGATCAACCAGTTGAGTACCTGCCAACCACATGGGAGGTCCCAGGTTCAGGTCCCAGTGTCTCCTAAAAGAAGATGAGCAGATGCCATCTCCTGATGCAATGAGCTGATGCCACAAGCCAGCAGATGCTGCAGCCTATGGGGAGTGGATGTGGCTCAGGCTGTTGGGCACTCACCTCTCATGTGAGAGGCCCCAGGTTCCATTCCCAGTGCCTCCTGGAGAAGGTGAGCAAGCAATGAGCAGACAGACAAGAGAATCATCTGTGGGAACTGAGGGGAAATAAAGAAAAATTAAGTAAATACATCTTTAAAAATAAAAAAAATAATGTTTTTTACACTAGTATTGAAAAATCCAAGGAGGAAAGCAGGGAAAAATACATTTACAATAACAACAAAAAGATTCAATTACCTAGGAATCTACCAAAGAAGTACAGGACCTATATGCAGAAAAATAGAAAAAAATGCTAAAAGAAATCAATGAAGACCTAAACAAATGGAAAGACATTCCATGTTTGTGGATTGGAAGACTAAATATCATGAAGATATCCATTGTACACATATTTATTTATAGATTGAATGCTATACCAATCAAAATTTCAACAGTCTACTTCACAGAAATAGAAAAGGCAATTACCAAATTTTTTGGAACAGAAAGTCCACCTGAATAGCACAAAACATTCTAAAAAAGAAGAGCAATGTGGGAGGAATTTCACTGCCTGACCTTGAAATATTATAAAGCTACTGTAGTCAAAACAGCTGGGTATTGGCAAAAAGATAAACACATCTATCAATGGGATATAATTGAGAGTCCAGAAATGAACCTTTATCTCTACGACCAACTGGTATTCAACAAACCTACAAAATCCTTGTTAATGGACAAAACAGTCTTTTCAACACATGGTGCTGGGAGAACTGGATATCCATAACCAAAGAATGCAGGAGGACCCCCATCTTACTCCCTACATAAGAATCAATTCAAAATGGATCAAAGACATAAATATAAAAGCCAATACTCTAAAACAACTAGAAGAAAATGTAGGGAAACTTCTAAAAGAATTTCTGGTAGGTAGTGGTTTCTTGGACCTTACACCCAAAGCATGAACAATGAAAGAAAATATAGATAAATAGAACCTCCTCAAAATTAAACACTTTTGCACCTCAAAAGACTTTGTCAAATGAATGTAAAGACAACCAACTCAATGGAAGAAAATATTTGGAAATCTCATATCTGATATGGGTTTTATAAACATAATATATAAAAAGATGCTAAAACTCAACAATACAAAGACAAATGATCCAATTAAAAAATGGGCAAAAGACTTGAATAGATATTTGTCTGAACTAGAAATACAAATGGCAACAACCACAGCAACAACAAAAACATGAAAAAATGTTCTACATCACTAGTAGTTAGGGAAATACAAATCAAAGCTACAATAAGATATCTTTTCACACCTATTAAATGGCCACTATTAAAAAGACAGAACTACAACTGTTGGAGAGGATGTAGAGAGATAGGCATACTTATTCACTGTTGGTGGGAATGTACAATGGTATAGACTCTGTGGAGGACTGTTTTGCAGTTCCTAAAGAATTTGAATATAGATTTGCCATGTAACCGGCAATTCCACTACTGAGTATATGAGAGCAGTGACACAAACAGACATATGCACATCGATGTTTATAGCATCGTTATTCACAATTACCAAAAGATGGAAACAACCCAGGTGTCCATCAACCGAAGAATGGACAAACTGTGGTATATTCACAAGATGGAATACTATGCAGCTCTAAGAAAAAATAATGTAGTAAAGCATAAGAGACTTGGATGAACATGGAAGACATTATGTTGAGTGAAAGCAAGCCAGTTACAGGACAAATACTGTATGATTGCCCTACTATGAACTAAGTACATTGTGTAGTCTTATGGAATTAAATTGAATATGGGTCACCAGAATATAAAATGAGGATAGAGAATGGAAACCTGAGGATTAACCTGTGCAGAACTGGTCAAAATGTTGTTTATAAATCTTTGGAAATGAATAGAAATGGTGGAAGCACATCATAGTGTTTGTAACTAGCAGAGCTATTATATGGGTGTGATAGTGGTTGAAAGAGAATGTCTAAGGTCATATATATTACTAGAAGGAAAACTAAAAACTGTAGCATGGGACTGTATGTACATGTTCATGTAAAATATGAACATGGGTGCTATTGCATATCTAAGACTGATTTTTACAAAATATAAAAACAAATAAATTAGAGAGATAGAAACAGAATAGCTACCATGTATAGCAGGGAAGCATAGAGAGATTGAGAAGTGATGAGTTTTTATTTGTTTGTTTGTTGTTTATCATTATTGTTGAAATAATGATAATTCTCTAATAATGATTGAAGTGATGAATTTATAACTATGTGATTATACCAGATACCATTGATTGCACACTTTGGATGAATTGTATGGTTTAATAATATGTATCAATAAAATTGGTTTGTTTAAAGAAGCTGTAACAAGAGGCAAGTAAGGATATAATATATTGATAAGTGTAAATTTATCAAAATATATAACAACTATAGACATAGGAGCATCAACCAAGGGAATCACAAAATATATGAAGTAAACATTGACATACATGAAAGCAGAAATAGACAATCTTACATTAATAGTTGGAGATTACAATACATCACTTTTAATAGTGCATAAAAGATCTAGGTAGAAGACCAATAAGTAAAAAGAGGACTGAAAAACATTATAAACCATCTAGACCTAGCAGATGTACAAGGAATACTCCATTCAACATTAGGAGATTACCTATACATACATATGGGACAATTTCCAAGATAATCCTTATATTACACTTAAAAAAAATTCTTATTAAATTTTAAAAAAGGAAATTACATGAAACATATTAAGTATCTTCTCTTCATTAAAGGAATGAAAGTATAAATAAATAGCAGAATGAAAGTTTAAAATCACAACTGTGGAAATTAATCAGAACACTCAACCTACAGAAATATCAATAAGGAATCATAAGTTAAATTATCAAATCTTAGATAGTAGTGGAAAGAAAAATTAAGCATATCAAAATGTCTGCAATGCAGTTAAGGCAGTGCTTAGAGGGAAGTTTGAAACAGTAAAAGTCTACATTAAGAAATAATAAATTTCAAATCCATAATCTATGTTTACCCCTTAATGATTTCAAAATTGAAGAACTAATTAAACCCAAAGGAAGCAGAAGCATCTGAATAATAAATATTATATCATGATTAATAAAAATAGAA
>JAQZBX010061177.1:0-17155 GCA_029593785.1 Cabassous unicinctus
AAGGTGACCCTATATAAAATTAAAGAGACACAAGAAGGGAAGGGAAGAGAGGGAAAGGGAGGGGAGGGGAAGGAAGGGGAGGATAAGGGAGAGGAAGAGAGGGAAATAGGCCATTATAGGGGGAACAGACTTGGGTTGCATTAATGCTATTGCTTAATTATCTACTATGCCAGGATCAAAAATGGAAAAATAATAATTAACTGTCAAACATACCTTTTTGTTGTTCTTGTGTGTTCCAAAGGTATAAAAGAGCCCGGAGGCAAAATAAAAATAGAAAACATGCTTTTATTAATGAATTCATTTACCAAAGCTTGTATGAAACTTTATGAGTTGAAAAGAGAAAGAGAAAGAGCTAACTCCAGTACAGTTTATATCCAAAGAAACCTCCACCCACATAAACTCTCTAGTAACATATCAAGTTTTAAGCTCTTAGGATAGACGCCATCTTTTCTCTTGTAAGCACTGTGCCAAGCCCTCAGTGTTAATCAAATAACAATAATAACAAGCACTCCATCATATGAACAAACTTTTTCTTGTCTGATTAAACTTTAAGGATAAGTCCCTTTCGCCAGGTATCTATAGAAGCTGATGCTTTGGAAATAAATTTTTTATACTATAATTGCCTCATATCTTTGAAAAACTCCAGTAAAAAATATTTAGGATATATATATATATACTCTTTATATATATATATATATATAGAGAGAGAGAGAGAGAGAGAGAGAGAGAGAGAGAGAGAGGGAGGGAGGGAGGGAGGGAGGGAGAGGATGCAGAAAATGTTTTATCTTTACTGGCAATATGTAACTCACATTTTGATGCTTTGGAGCTGGCAAAAAAAATGGTGAAATAGGAGTTTCCATCCATACTCCAAAATAATATGAAATATATACTTTAGGTAAAACTAAATGCTGAGAGTTATACATAGAGACAAGTATACCACAAAATGAATATATTTTGTTGATTATTCAATCCTTATAAACCCAATAGTTACTAAAATATTGCTGTCTAAATACTTGAATAATAAATGACTTTACTTTTTACTGAATAATAGATTATATTCCACATCTTATTGACCACTGTATTTAAAAATAATGGCTAGTTGTACAATTGGTGCATTTATTGACACTCCCTCACTACTTTATATTTGAGACCAATACCCAGTTCCAATAGGTGTCTTTAATTTTCCTTCTCCAAATACCTTTAGTTCCTTTAAATATTAATGAAAGTTATGTAAGAACACTGGAAGATAATTAAGCCTATTTTCTTGGTTAAAAACAAGTTTATAAAGCAACTTTTTGGAGAAATTTTCAAATTTATTACTATTCTTAGCAAATTACCCCAAGCCCCACATTGTTTTTATCTCAAGTTAAAAATAATTTTTCTTCAACAGTCACTGAATCACTTTAATGCTAACTCTTGCACAGTTCTACTTCACTTTCAAATGTAGCCAGTAAATTCAGGTTTACTACAGTACTATAAAAATGTGAAAGAGTCATAATAGCATCTTTAAAAGACCTGTTAGCACTATTTTAGTTTAGAGAAAACCCTAAACTGAATACTACTGCAAAATTTTAATGATAGCTTATCTAGTTGTCAAAAGAGTTATAATTATTTTTCCATAATGTGTAAGTTATCTTGAAGGCATCTGACACTATTATTGTGTTAAGATTATGAGACTAAGTCCCCAAAGTGTCATTGTTATAGTGATTTTATTTCAATATAGTTAAATCATCAATATGGTTACTTCACTATAACAGTGTCCCATGACCAAAGGACTGCCCTATGAGTGGATAAACATTATAAAGAGATCGTTCTACTACTTTAGTAAGTCAGCTTCCTTGACTGGCATCCAAAATGGATCAAACTCTCACCAAATTCTGCTCTATAGTGAAGATCGTGATTGTGAGGTTCCTGTAAAACACATAAGCAGAATCAATACAACTCTATTTCCCTTTTCCTTTATAAAACATGGCCAAATTTTTAGTGTTGAAAAGTAAACCAAGATCAAATTTAGACATGTTGTTTGAAGTTAGCAAAGATGAAACACTTCAGTGCCGGATAAAAGCCCTGATTTTAAGAGTAGGTTTTTGCCTTCCTTGAAATGCCTAGCTCAGGCTGTGTATTTTTATGCCTGCAGATATTGTCATGTTTCACATTTAAGAATGACACATCAACTTATACTGAAATTTTAAAAATCTTCCACTGTTCATGTTTTAAGTACTTCATAACTATTACTGATAATTGAGCAATTAACTTGAATTACCAAATGTGCTATGATAGCAAAATATGTAGTAAGCAACACGAAAGAATAAAGAACAGAGGAACTGTGAAAAAAGTAGCAAAGGACAAAATAGGCCCTAATAATAGTAATTGTACTAAGTTTTAATGGTCTCAGGTCACAATGGTTTAATAGTCCCGGTAAATGGTTTAATGAAACAAATTCAAAGTATTTCAAACTTTTGGAGCAGTTTGTTCAGGTGCTAAAGAGGAAGCTTCTCTCTAACTGGTCTTGTGTAATATTCAGGGATTGGTCCCAAAAGTTAAGTGTGGGAGTTCATCAGACAACAAGCACAGCATAATTAGGTTTAAAATCCTGACAGGCAGATTCTCAAGAAATACAAGCTTGCAAAAAATAGATTTTTGGTCATACTCTAAGAGTAACACAGACAAAGCAACAATTTCTAGGCCTAAAGATGACCCCAAGAAGGCATCAAGCTACTGTGGACATATTTGCAAAGCAAAAATTAAGATATCTGAGTTGACATAAAGACAGAAGACTGAAATACAACTATAGAGGAAAAACCAGAATTTTTCTTTACTGTTCATCCCACCAAGCTATCTATTGCTGGGCTTTTCTGGATAAAACCATAGTGTGCCCGTAGAGAGCAGCTTTTTTTGTGCTTAAATGTAGCCAGTGAAGCAAATTCCAAAAACTTAAATCCTACCTTGTTTCACTGGTTAGCTTTTTAAAGGTTTGCAAGAAAAACTAACCACCTAGAAAGTCAGAGAAGGAAAAGAGATTCAAAATTACAGCAAATAAAGAACACTATTAAAAACTTTTTTTCTCAAAATTCCATCAATATTGCTCCAAAACACCACTAGGAGATTAAAAATAGGCCAAGCTGTCCTTTTAGGTATAAAATAGAAACAGAAAGTTCAGAGAGCAGAAAGAACACAAGTATCTAAGGGCACTAGTATATGAAACTTAAAAGCTTAAAATGTAATGGATACACACATTAAGATTAGCAAACTGCTTTCAATTAAAGTAGATTTCTGGCCACAGTTCACACATGTATAGTAGCTGTGTATATTAATGTAGATACTCAAATGTCAGTATATCTCTAATTAACATGAGCACACAACTATAAAACTGAGAAGGCACAATTTTAAATTCCTTACATTCCCAGCATTAATACTTTAATGGGGCAGCTCCCGTTGTCATGGAAAATGGCATTCAAGCCCTATTTGTGGATTTTCACAGCTCATCTTTTTTATTTACCTGCTCTATGTCAAGATTAGCCTGGAATAATATTTTTTAAAGATAATGCACTTAGAACTACTCGTCTTTAAAATTACAGATATTCTAACTAAGGGAGCTTTGGTCTGTGCTCTACTTATTTTGTAAAGATTCCGTAACATTTTAAAATACCACAAAGAAATTAATTTGTGATTCATTTTATTTATTACCTAAAAATCCATGCAATTCAAAAAATTTCAGCTGAAGGATGACATGTGGCAATTTTGGAATAGAGGGATAGGAAAATATTAGGGAGTAGCAAATGGTCTAGGAACACGAGGAAATGAAGTGGCAGAGGGCTCTCTACGATCTCCTCCCTGACTGAATCTATCTCAACGTTTCAAAATTATTTGTACAGCACTAAGTGAAGATGGAGACAGTGATCAAAACACCACCAGAAAGAGAGTTAAAATTCTCTCTGAGAGAGGACAGCCTGGTGTCATGGAAAGAGCACTGAATGTATACTGTAAATCCCTAGGTTTGAGTACTGCTATTACGGAAAAATGAAGGAAATTCCTACTCATCTCAGAGTTTGTATGAAATTCAGTCAATTTAATGTCTACAAAATCAAGTGTTATACCAATTTAGATGTGTTATTATTATTGCCTCAAGCCTGGAGGTTAAGCAATAATTACTTTTTATATCAGACAATAAAATACTTGGCAGAGAGCTCAAGAAAAAGGTTGCTATTAGAGACCATGAACAGAGACATAATTTTATAAAAGAGAATTAATTATCAAATTAAAAAGCTTGGGTAACCTGAAAAAGGTTATTTAATGAACTATGTTTTATTTTTTTCTTTAACCAATCATTTATTCCCCTGGTAAAATTGAATGATCAAAATTATATAATTAATTTTTAACTAAAGATAAAATTAAAGTGTAGAATATTAACATGCAAAAGAAGGTCTTTTTATACAGTGCCTACTTGGAAGAAGGAGAAAAGTAAAGTAGTTTTAATTTTTTAAAGAGGCAAAAAATAGCTATAATAAGATGCAGCCTGTGAAAAGATAACCATTTTCCTTCACAGTGTTTTCGTCTTCTGACCTGGCTAATAGATGTGAGTAGGTAAGATTCCAATCAGTTCTCACACACCATAGGTGTGGCCCATTCATTATGGATGTGCAAAATAATATCCCACCTCCCTTATCTCACAGACCGGCTTCTGCACACCTTACTAAGGAACCTTCCCATGGCTATGAGGTATAACTTACCACCTTAGATCATGTGGCAAATAAGCAGTTCCAGGACATGGAAATTGAGGTTTCTAAAATAAGCCATTGTCACTGACCCCAATTGCTTGTTCTTAGGTCAGACTAGATAAATATTTCTATTGTTTTAGCTGCTTCATCATTCAGTATAAGTGGTGGACACTTTCTGCAACAATTGAAAGAAGTAGGAACTCAAGCACTCCAGATATCATGCTTATTTCATCCTATTTATCTTAGTCAGAGTATCCTGTTACATTTTTCTAATAAGAATGTTTTGTAGTCAGGATATGTCCCTAATAAAACTTGAAACAACTGACCAAAGGAACAACAACAGTCATTGCCCTAAACTAGCCCATAGAAAGTCTTAGTACTGGAAAGTAACTGCTTTAGGCCTATATGAATGACATAACTTGCCTACATGACCAAACAAAAACTGACTAGAGGTTTGTTTTGTTTTGTTTTAAGTTGAATTCCAGAAATAACCACATGAAAACTCTTTGGTGACCCTCTCCTTTTATTAAATCATGAGAATAATCTCAGCTTATTGGATCACCTCCATTCAACACAAGTTATGTGTGTCTTTTGGGGAAGAAAGAAGTGAAGAATTCAGAAAATAGAGGTTTTTGGGTGATGAGAAATATAAACAATATTTGAATGAAGGCCATCTTGGTTAAAATTCTGGTAATTTGCTTTTATTTGTCATTTAAAAATTATAATCACCCTAAAAACTTACTTACTAAAGGGAATGATTATTGTTATGAGGGAAGGAAGAAAGGAGGTGAAAGAAAGAACTAATAACAACTAACATAAGATTTGGAATGCTCAGAATTATTTCTCTTCCCTCAGATTTCTGATACGTCAAGCTCAGATCCTTAGAATAACCTGTTTACACGAATATCCCTTCAAAGAGACTTTAAGTTTACTTCCCCATCGTCTCTGCCTCCTAATCATCACCATAATACCTGTTACAAATTAAAAGCTTATTTTCAATCCAAACAAACCACACAGTTTAGACAACTTTATGTTTTACATAAGAATTAAGTCTTCAAAAAATGAAATGTAAATTGATACAGCTTTTATAAAAATAGCTTTGGACTCTTGCTAATTCTTAAAGCATTGAAATACACAAAATGTATTAAACTATATTAATCATACACATCTATTTCTTTAATTGGTTCAAACTGCCTCCCCTAACCTATGCTACTACTACAAGAGGGTAAAACTGGTTTTAAATACTTTTGCACTGCTTTCTGCTTAAACACTAAGTCACTTAAACTCTAGTTTATACCATTATTTTTGTCAAATACTTTCCTAGAAGTAAGGTCACTAAAACATCCTTGTAAGAGGATACTAACAGAGGACAAGTTTTCTATTTCTTTGCTGAAATCAGTATAAAAGAGCCCCTTCAATGCCAATAGTTTATAACAATGTACACATATATTTTAAACTACATTGCCTAAATATGGGCTATCACATGCAGACTTTTTCAAATATCTGCCACATACTTCAAACTATTTCCAAATTAATAAATACATATCAATTAATTTAAAGTAATTTAATAGATCACTAAAGGTCATATCATTTTTTTTTCTTGAACTTTACCTCCTTTCCTGAGAAAAAATACCTTTATTTTCCAAAATACCATTTAAAGATTTAATAGTGTTTTGGGGATGGTGAAGAAGGCAGGATTATCATGATTGTGATATACATTATACATTCAATAAATGAGTCTTTAGTTCCTTAGTATATGATCTCCTCATGTATTGACAGTTCTTTGAATTCTGCATCATCTCACATATTTTCTAAGAGCACAGGCACATAGCACTTTTCAAATCCAGACAAGAGAAGAATGTAAGAAGGTATGGCAAATTATCCATGTGTATGCAGACCAGACTCTTTAAGGTAACCCATTGCTACAATTGAGCTCCAACCCCCAAAAGTAAAATATTATTTATTCTTTAGTTTACTGTAATGGACCCTACCATTGGGTTAGTTCACTGGAAATCACAACAAATTGAAATTTTTTTCACCAGCTGTATTTCAATACTCTTCCCAAGTAAGCAGAAATTTTATCTGAAGTACAAGAAATATAAATTTATTTTTACTCCCCAAATACTACAATAGATTAAGTAAAGCACTTATGAAAAACTAATAAACATTCACACTCAAAAAGAAGAACTTGTTTAAAAACTGTAACTGCTTCATTATTCAATGAGAAGAGCAGTAAATAAACCAGTACTTACAAATATGCTCAAAAAATCAGCCCCAGCTCCCAGAAATCACTGGTAAATTGCCTTTGAATTCATGAAAGTGACCTGAAAATTTAGACAAAAAAACAAAATGAAAAAGGATAAATAAATTGTATTTATGACTTTATTAAAGAAATATGTGTTCTGGCTGTAAATTATACTATTTTCGATTCAAACAGTTGTCCCCATCTACTCCAACAATTTTTTCAAAGATAATATCAAAAGAAACAATTATTTCATTGCTCTACCTCTAAAATATAACATATCTATCCATGATGGCTTTAAAAAAAAGTTGTCAGTAATAATGTAGCTGTTTAAAAGTATGAATAAGTAGAAGCAAAAGGGAAAATTAAAAAACATAAAGGCTGACAAGTTACATTTGAGAACCATATTTAATTTATATCTGCAAGTTAAGTAAATTTGCTTCAAAGAGAATATCTTGAGTGTGTTCAACAGGAATACCTTGTAGGTAGAATAAATGAAATAGGAAAGGATGCAGTTTTTGTTTTACCTAAGGTATGCAACCCATTTAGAAGCTTAAGCTACACACAATACATTCTGTATAAACCACAATTCAATCCAAAATCCTTTCTCTTGCAAAACTTTAGTTCTAGGTGAAGAGGTAAGACATGTAACTCATACACACAAAGCTAGACTTATAAAAAAGTTTTAACTAGCACAATGAGTCATTTTATGCCTCTAAATATCTATGATTTCCTCTCTCCAGAACCCCCCCCCACCACCACCATAATACATTAGAAGCTAGTTTGAGAGTTTATTTTTATTGTTTGGTCTAAATACAGCACATTTTTAGTCCCATGAAAACAAAGAAACTTTGTTGCAGAGGCTGTATTATTTCCAAAATGTGAGGATGGCTATGGAAAGTGTTCAACTGAAAATAATAATGGAGTTTAGGCTCCTAATTTGGGTGATAAACTTCCCTAGGCTCTGGAGATTGGTCTGACTCAATATGCATTTTTTTAAATATAGGAGTACACATCTAGGTTAGTTAGAGCTAATTAGATTTAAATAAAATTCATTCTGAAAAAAAACAGATCTTGATCAACATCATTTGAAAGAACCACTACTCAATTATGTGATTACGGCCCAAATAGCTATATATTAATAGATCAGAAATCAGTACCTGAAATTCAGCTGAGATATAAAATAAATATCTAACTCACCCCTTGCCCTAAACTAGGTTTTTGCCTAAATGACTCAGAAGATTTATTCTATTTTCTAGTCAAGATTGAGAATAAAAGCCTGGGCATTTGGACAGCTTTAACTCTCTATGGCTAATACACTCATTAGGTCTCTTCACCAGACCTTCTTCTCTTTGCAGAGAATGGTGCCTCAGGCTTCCCCAGTCCAGTATGACCTCTTTCCAGCAATTCTTTAACGTAACTCTGTAACTTCCAAGTGTGCTAGAAGTATAGTAGAGCTTGACCAGAGGGATGACAGCTCCATCATTAATTTTTGGTCTTACTTCCAATTTCCTCCCCACAGCTTTCTGATAATTTGGGTTCCAGGAACACAGTTTTACCTGGGGTACCACACAATACTACCTGAACACACTATGTGTACTATTTAAAAACAATAAAGAGCACTTTGTTATTTACAGTAAAAGCAACTCTGAATCTCATTATCAACTGAAATACTATTGGTGTACTTTGGAGCAAATGATTCAACAAGTTCCTAAGATCACAGATTTCATTACTAAAAGAGAGAAACAAGAATTTAATGCATACATCCTCAAGCAGTGAAATTACAAATAATAAAGTAATGTTTCATGATGAGCAAAGAGTTAAGAATTAATACAAACACAACTTGAGGTTAGCTGCTTATATAAGAAACAGAAAAGTTAAGGCTGAGGAAGACAGCTTCAAAAATAAAAGCAGCTACTTTGGTCCTGAAGGCTCCCGAGAAGACACAGAAGGAAAATGCTAAAGCAAATCACAATCTATTCTAGAAAATGAATCTGTTTAGCAAAACAAATCCATGGATTATCCCATTCCTTCATTTGTTCATTCATTTACTCTTTCAGCAAGTAGTGACTGCAGATTAGGACTGCACTGGAAAGTGAGAATACAAAGATAAACAAGACATGACCTTTCCTCTCAAGGCTTCCAAATAATAATCCAACCCGGTCCACAGACTGTTACATCTGACCATGGTGGTGACATGGCCCATACTATTTGGTCATCATCCTTAATTTACTAAATAAAAAGCAAATTGCGATAGGGAAACTAAACATCATTAAGATGTCTATCCTACCCAAACTAATCTACAGATTCAATGCAATCCCAATAAAAATCAACATAGCATTTTTTACAGAATTGGAAAAACTAACTATGAAATTTATTTGGAAGGGCAAGAGGCCCCGAATAGCCAAAGACATAATGAAAAAGAAAAATGAAATCAAAGGAATCACACTACCTGATTTCAAAATATACAACAAAGCTACAATGGTCAAAAATGTATGGTATTGGCACAAGGATAGACATACCGACCAATGGAACTGAATTGAGAGCTCTGATATAGATCTTCACATATACAGTCATCTGATATTCAACAAGACCACCAAGCCCACTCAACTGGGAGAGAATGGCCTCTTCAACAAATGGTGCTTGGAGAATGGGATATCCATATCGAAAAGAATGAGAGAGAAACACCATCTCACACCTTATACAAAAATCAACTCAAGATGTATCAAAGATCTAAATATAAGAGCCAAGGCCATAAAGACCTTTGTAGGGAAGCATCTACAGGACCTTGTAAAGGAAATGGTTTCATGAACTTCACACCCAAGCATGAGCAGCGAAAGGAAAAATAGATAAATGGGACCTCCTCAAAATTAAAACCTTTTGTAACTCAAAGGATTTTGGCAAGAAAGTGAAAAGACAGCCTACCCAATGGGAGAAAACAATTGGTAACCATATATCTGATAGGAGCCTAATATCCAGCATATATAAAGAAATACTATATCTCGAAAATAAAAAGACAAACAACCCACTTAAAAAATGGGCAGAAGATTTGAACAGACACTTCTCCAAAGAAGAAATACAAATGGCTAAAAAGCACATGAAAAGATGCTCAACATCACAACCTATTAGGGAAATACAAATCAAAACTACAATGAGATACCATCATACACCCATTAGACTGGCGGCCATTAAAAAAAAACAGGACTACAAGTGTTGGAGAGGATGTGGAGGAATGGGAACCCTCATCTGCTGCTGGTGGGAATGCAGAATGGTCCAGCCATTGTGGAAGACAGTTTGGCAGTTCCTCAAAAAACTAACTATAGAACTGCCATATGATCCAGCAATTCCACTGCTGGGTATATACCCAGAAGAACTGAAAGCAAGGACATGAACAGATATATGCACACCAATGTTCACAGCGGCATTATTCACTATTGCCAAAAGTTGGAATCATCCCAAATGCCCATCAACAGATGAATGGATAAACAAAATGTGGTATATACATACAATGGAATATTACTCAGCTGTAAGAAGGAATACAGTATTAATACACAGGAAAACATGGGTGAAGCTTGAGGACCTTATGTTGAGTGAAGCAAGCCAGGCATTGAAGGACAAATATTACATGACCTCTTTGATATAAATTAAGCAAATTGAGCAGACTCAGAGAGCTAGACTCTGGGAGATAGGTTTACAGGAAACAGAAAGGGAGAAGAAGGTTGTGAGCCAATGTCCATATGGGCGAAATCTATGATAAGGTGGAAGTGAGTAGTTGTGCAGCAAAGGGACAAGACAGGGGTATAGTGATACTATTGAGTTGAGTGGTGCAAGCTTGACAGGGGGGTAGGGTAGGGAGGATGTGTTGGATGGTCCATGAAATTGGTGGAAGGTTGGGGTAGGCAGCAGGTGAACACTGGGGATTGGCGGGTACTACAATGTTGAGAAAGCTCTTTTGGCAATATGATAAGGAAGGATTACTGGTTCAGGGTGTTGGATGGGGGAGCATTTGGGACAGGGAGCATATGGGGCAGTCTTCTAGAGAATGTGCGAGTGATCATTTTGTCATAGTGTGTTGTATCAGTGGGTGAAGACCCACATAATGAGTGGAAAGGAGTTGGACTCCGATCCTGGGGAGCCCCGAAATGTTCTCAAACAGAGGGAAGGGTGTCTGTTGAGAGCATGGGTGGTTCCTAATAGGGGAGGACAGACTAATGTGTCAAGCCCTCAGCACTGTTGCAAGTATCTATGAATCTTGTCCTTCAAGGAGTGAAGACTGGCCGTCACTGAGGGCCCCAAGGGGAGGGGGAGGGAGGAATTTAAAAGATGGAAGAGGTGGGTTTTAGGGAACAATGGAAGTGTTCTGCATGATCTTGCAATCATGGATACAGGCCATGTTAAAATTCATCAAAAATTTATAAAAGTGCAAGGTCTAAACTGTAAACCATAATGTAAACCACTGACCATGGCTAGTAGCTATGTTTCAATATTTGTACATCAGTTGTAACAAATGTACCATCCACATGTAAAAATGTTATTAATATGGGAAGGGGGGAAAGGGTGAGGATGTTGGGTATATGGGAATCCCCTATATTCTGTATGTGACTTTACTGTGACCTGAAACTTCATTGAAGACAAAATGAAAACAGTAAGACACTTGGGAAGAAATGAAAGAAAATGCCACTGTATCTACAGAACAACAGATATTATAGTGATGAAAGGCTAAATATAAAAAAAAAATTCATTTTTTATTTTTTTAATATATTTTTATTTTTTTTAAATATTTTTCATTGTTTTTTTAATACCCCAATTTCTTTTTTTACTTTATTTTAGTTTTAGGCTTTCTAAATTATTATGTTTTTTATTTCTTATGTTTAAACCTATAATTATTTCATTTTCCTATTAATGGTATTTGGCAATATTCTTGGCTTCATTTTTGAGGAGGTTTTGGATCACAGAGGGTTACAACTGTGGCAGGGGAGAATCATTGGTATGGGGTGTCAGTGATGGGGGATACATGGAAGGAAGTTCACCTGGGCATACATATAAGGTATATAAATGTGTTCAAATGTTCAGGGGACATTACCACAGTGGGTAAAGACTGACACAACAACCAAAAGAATATTGAATTCCCATCCTAAGGAGCTCTGCCACATTCTCTAATGGAAAAGCAACAATCCCCCAAGTACAGGGGCAATGACTAGTGAAGAAGGATAGTCCATTGATGGGCCCTTGATATTGTCGACTATGCTTCAGTCTTTGCTCTTGAAATTGCAACTTAGCCTAGCATTGTATGGTGCCTAAGAGTTCCCTACTGGGAGCCTCCTTGTTGCTCAAACGTGGCCTCTCTCTAAGCCAAACTCAGCATATAAATGTATTATCTTCCCTGCAGCATGGGACATGACTCCTGGGGATGAGCCTCTCTGGCATTGAGGGATTACTACCAAGCACTGGCTGGTGATGCAACTGTTAAAAGACTGTGAATAATAGGGGGGAAAGGTAAAGACAAATGAGTTTATATGATTAAGAGACTTCAAAGTGAGTTGGGAGGTCATCAGAGAGGTAACACTTATGCACGTCTCAGCAGGATATCATAGACTGCCAAAATAGATACTACCCCAAATAGTGGGGCTCCTGAGGGCTCTGGAGACACCGAGGTCCTATGGTCATGGCAGATAGCTCTGTAGTTTGTGCCTTGCCAGTGGGCCTTACTTTGTAGTTTGTTCTCCCGAGTGTAACAGAGTTGGACTCAGATGTGACTTCTGTACACATGCCTCCTGTCCCTTTTATTTGAACCTATAATTGGTGCTGGAGTGGGTAGATGTACATCCAAAAGACTTGAATCTCTGGGCTGTGCATATGCCAGCCAGGCTGTAAATCTCAGCAGAGTTGCAACACCTACTCTCCAGTTCATTGGACTCACCCAGGACCAATAACAAGGAGGTGAGGATGGAAAATGACCACACCATGGAACCAGAAGAGTCTAAAACTGCAAGCAAGAAAGTCCCATCCATTAGCCATATGGGATTGAAACCCCCTCTCAATTAGAGGTGGAGTTGGCATCACCATCCTAAAATCCTCAGGATTGGGGAATAAAATATGGACTAGAGTGGACTCACTGGTATTCTACTATAGACTTATTGGGATTCTAGCAATGGAAGAAATTATATCATGGATGTGGAGACAGTGGCCACTGGAGGTGCTGATAGCAAGGAGAGGGAAAAAGAAGTATAATATGGGGGCATTTTCAGGACTTGGAATTGTCCTGAATGACATTACAACAACAAATAGAGGCCATTATATATCCTGCCATAACCTACAGAATTGAATGGGAGAAAGTGTAAACTACAATGTAAACTATAATCCATGCTTAGTGGCAATGCCCCCAAATGTGTTCATCAATTGCAATGAATGTAACACACTAATGAAAGAAGTTGTTAATGTGAGAAAAAGTGGGAGGTATGAGGCATGGGGCATATGGGAATCCCTTACATTTTTTTATGTAGCATTTTATGTAATCTAAGTATCTTTTAAGAATAAAAAATATATTTTTAAAAAAGTACATTGCTACAAACACTTCCATATAAAAGTGGACAAAGAATAAAAAGAGGAAATATACAAATGAAGAAATAAATATGTCCAATAACATTAAATATGTATAATCTCACTAATAATGAAAGAAATGAAAATGAAAACACAGTATCATTTTCACCTACAATATTAGAAAAATTTTGTAAACTAGACAAAAACTAGCAGTGGTGAGGGTGTGGAAAAGCAAGCCACTGATGGGATTTTAAATTGGGTACAACTTTTCTGAACAGCATTTGAAAGTATATGTTAAAATGTTTAATGTTAATGCCTTTTGAGTCTGCAATGCTACTTCCAAGAATTATCCTAAAGAACTAATTACAAAACTGTTAAAAGATATACATATGATAATAAATCTTACAGAATTTTTATAATAACCCAAAATTGGAAATAACCTACTGCTTGGATAAGTAAATGATCTTACATACATATATTTCTACTCTGTAACTACTAAAAATTATAATATAAATCTATATGTATTGACATAATATTATTGCCACAATATATTGTTGAATAAAAAAACAGCATATATAATATGAACCAATTTATAGAAATTAAATGTGTATATTTACATACACACACATAAAGAGAAGTACAATTTAACAAAAATGTAACCATGGGCAATGGGATATAGGTTTATTTTTACTTTCTTATCATAATGGGTGGGTGTAATTTAGAATTTTTATATTTAACATATATAATTTGTCCCCAAATAATAAAGCTATTTCTAAAATCCAGTGTATCACTTATGAAACATTCAAAAGAAGTCACCCAAATCTATGGTAACTTGCTACTTGTCTGGTAGCAAAAGTCAAGTATTAATATTAGTGCCTTATAGGTCAAATTCAAGAAAGTATCTTGACATCAAATGAAGAAATCATAAACATTTTTACAAAGGCATGCCCGACTATCGAAAATACATAATGGATGAAAGGTAAACAGCAAATAAAAACACTGCCTGCCACCTTCCCTTATAATTATACTTAAAAGCTTTCAAGCTAAATTTTTTAATTCTACCTAAAGGTCTGCCTTTAAGTCATACTTTTTTTTTTTTAATCTCCTCTCTCTCTTAATTTGATTTAACAAAAAAAATTAAAGAATCAAATGAGTTGTTGGATTAGATGACCTTCCAATCATGAGAATCAACAATTCTAGAGTATTTTTTTAAAGTACTGAGGTACTTCCAAAAGTACCCATTACAAAAAAGTTTCCACCTTGACATTAAATTATAGCATCACATGTTTGAAACTCAAGTCGAGAATTAAATAATTTTTTAAAATTTATTGATTGATTGATTTAATAAAGTTATACATAGTGAGTCACCAAATTGAAATAACTGGCTTCACAGCATGTATTTTCTCAACTAACTTTTGGAAAGCTATTAATACCTGGGCCTTTTATAAATCAAGAGCAAAATTTAGAGAAGCATTAAAAAGCATCCTGTATGCAAATGATTTTGCATTAAAATTACTATCCCCTCCTCCCAAAAGCTTCATTAACTGAAAAAAACAAACAAACCTATAATTAATATCACTTTTGCTGGTTATATCTTTACTAGAAAAAAGGCATGTTTCTTAAAATCCATAATTCTTAGCTTTCCTTTTCTTAATAACTAAATTATGTGGAATTTGAATTAACTATTAAACATGAAATGTGAAATTCAACTTTCAAAGAAACTAATGGCAAGTTAATGCCCCCCAAAATATGCAATTGCTAATATTAAGTGAAGATAAAATGAGGGTTTAGTAATTGGTATTTACACCACTTAAGGAAAGAGGTAAGAGTAATTTTGAAATGTAACAAAAGAAGACAACTTAAGATGCTGCCTCCTCCAATACCTTGCTTTCCTGGAAGAAGAACCTACCTCAAAGAAATAGGAATCTCCCCTGTTCTAAAAAATCTCCAAAGATAGTCGTTTTGCTTTTGTTTCTTTAGGAGGTACCAGGAATTGAACCCGGGACACGGAACGTGTGAGGCAGGTACCTAATTACTGAGCTACACCTGCTCTGCAAGATAGTTGGGTTTTTTGTTTTGTTTTGTTTTGTTTTGTTTTGTTTTGTTTTGTTTTTTGAGGTACTGGGGACTGGGATTGAATGCGGGACCTCATATGTAGGAAGCCTGCACTCAACCACTGAGTCACATGGACTTCCCCGAATTGGTTTTTTCATTTGTTTTGCTTGTTGTTTGTTTTTGTATTTTCAGGAGGCACCAGGTACTGAACCGGGACCTCCCATGTGGGAGGCAGGTGCTCAACTGCTTGAGCCACATCTGCTCCCAAGATAGTTGTTTTTGAAGCCTACTCCTAGTAGTCTCTTCTTGTATTCTATGCTATTGAAACTATATCTTCACTATTATTTTGGTATTGAGAGTCACAATTTAGAAGGGTCATTGACAAGCATTTGGAAAATGGCTAAGAAACTTTACGGGAATCATGTTACTTTAGAATGGCTGAATGTTCTAAAGATGATTAGTTGGAATGAACTTTAGAGATCATCTAGTCCAGTGGTTCTCTCTTGGGTCTCAGGACTCCTTTATACAACTAAAAATAATTGAAAGTCCCAAAGAACTATTTTTATGTGGATTACATTTATCAATATTTACTATATTTGAAACTAAAATGGAGAAAATTTATATGTATGTAAAATAATAAACATATTACATGGTTTATTAAATACAAGCATATTTTACAAAACAAAAAAATTAGAGACGACTGACGTTGTTTTGCAATAAAATCTCTTAAATGGTTTGTTTAATAGAAGATAGTTGGATTCTCATATGTGCTTCTACATTCAATCTATAATGATATTGTGTTTTGGTGGAATTAAGTGAAAAATATACATCTTCAAATAGATATGTAGTTGGAAAGAGGCAGAGTGTTTTAACAGCCTTTTCAGATAATTGTGGCTATTCTTCTTTCATACTACATTAATATTTGACAAATACTAGTTTCTCAAAGGTTAATTGTATATATGGAATCTAAAACCTAAACATCAATGAACTTTTTGCATTCTTTTACTTTAAAAATTCCTGGTCTTTAAATAGATCTCTTATACATGCAAGATTTTGTAACATGAAGCATTGGTTCATTTGAAAAAGAATGGTTCATGGAGCTCTGGAGATCTTCAAAACACTGACATAGTTCATTGCACAATATTTTAAAAAATCAAATTTGTTAATATCACCACTAATCTTATCATAAAAGCTGTTAAATAGTGAGAAGCTATCATGCTCATGGTGGTGACAGGGTGTTTAAAAGTCCAAGTTTTCCAAACCACTAATTTTCTTTTGAAAGTTCAAATGTTACTATTGACAACATAGTGTCAGTTACTTTTCTTGAAATGGCAGGCTCATTTTGTTCCTTTTGGAGAATATGTCTGCCAAGTATCCAAGTCTGAATAATCACTGTTTGTCAGTCATTCTTTCAAGTAAAAATAGTGTTCTATGAAAAAAGCAGTTAAGTTTGCAACTCAAGCAGTTGCATAGTGATTTTCCTCAAAACAACCAACGCACTTAGGTATTTTATGCACACTGCCCATTTCATCATACAGAGTATTTTAAAAAGTGTACTCAGGAGTCAAGAATTATAAAAATAATAATTTCACTACTTCAT
>JAQZBX010061178.1:0-17157 GCA_029593785.1 Cabassous unicinctus
TGACAATATTTTCTTTAATTTATGGAAAGGTAATTATTCAAAATTGTTCTGTTTTCTGGCAAAATATTTTTACTTTTTGCTAATTTTTATTTTTATTTTCTTCTCTATCTGCCAAGCTGTTTCTTTTGTTTTGTTTCAGACATCACTGATTTTTTTTTTCAGGCACCAAAGAGTCTGTTCTCATTTATTTCATTTCTATGAATTACATACAAGAAGTGGCAAAAGTGATGCATGGAGAAGGAAATCAGAACAGAGGCTGCGTGCGTGAGGAGGGTTATGGGTATTGATTGAAGGTACAGGAGTTATTTTCTGGATTAAAGGAAATGAATGATTCCTATCTTGATAGGCTTATAGGATTCTGTGGGGTACAGGGGAGTGAAAAGTTTTAAAAATTTGAGTCATCAGTTTAGATCGGCACATTTCACTGGGTTTAATTTTTACATTACTTAAAAGAAACAATTAGAGAGAAAGAATGATCATTAGAATGTAACGGAGACCAAGACATTCTGTTTTCCAAGCCTCCCCTCCTCCACCCTCCCCAGCCCCTCTCACTAAGGACCTGGCCAAGCAGCTGGTGGGTTCCAGCTGGAATCCGGGGGCTTCTCTCTGGCTTATTGTGGCTGGCAGGTCCACGGTTACTGGGCAGAGTAACTCGAGGGCACTTTTCACAGTTTATAAAGCATTTGTACACAGGCAGATTATGTACTCATTTCCAAACAAATATGTGCATTTATTCATCAGGTTTTCTTCACTGAGAGGATAGATTTCGTGATTCCTGAAGGATGAAAAGACTTTTCTCTGAGACAGCAGGTAGGAAACAGAACATCAGGTCACAGGTGCTGAGATGAGGGAGGCTTGGTGTTGGAAGCAGCGTGTGGATTTCTCTTAAACTGGCTCAATGACAAGACGGTAGATGAGTCTTTTCTGCAGATATGTTGCATAGGTAACATTTCTTGTTTTTAAAGACCACTGTCCCTGCCTGAATTCTGGTTTTGGAGAAATCCAATTCCTTCTTGCCATAGTTCCTCTCCTTGCTCCAACTGGGAATGTAACATCTGATTTGCAGACGTCATGTCCCACTGAGACCAGATGACTGCTATTCTGCAGCATCACATTGCTGAACACTCTTCCCGGGTGAAGTCTGTAACTGCGTCTTTCACGGTCACTAACTCCAGGGGCTGCATTGTCATGCCCAGCTGACACCAGTCTTACTCTGGGTTTTCACTCACAACCCAAACAGACCAAAAATGCAAGGAAACCAAGACTGATTGGCGATGCTTTCACCACCTCCCAGTGCCCAGACCTCCTTTCTCGCTCTAGGAAAAGGGCCACTTTTATGCAGTTGATAGTATCATTAGGCCTGTAAAATTTCCTCTTTTTCACTATCCTACAGAATAGGGTAGAGGCATCATTTATTGTTTTCCTCAAATCAGGGATGCGGTGCCTTCCCCCTGACATCACTGATTTTTAAATAGGGGCCACTCTTTCTGTGTCTGCTGCTTGTGGGAGAACAGTGTAGGGAAAGGTTAGGAGAACAAGCTGGAGTTGCAAGCAGCTTTAATCAGTTAAGTGTGATCTAGCACACCATTTTCCTATTGACTCTGCTAGGCTTGGAGTTCCAGTTATGTCTCCACTCTGGGTGACCTGGATGTCTGTGTACCTAATAGTGAAACTGCACATCCAGATGGCATTTAATATGACAACCTAGCATTGACTTCTCTACGCATTGCAGAGGTGATTGCTGCTCACTCCTTCCCCTCTACCCTGTTTTGCCAACAGCCTACTTTGAAAGATGGTAAGTTTGAATGAATCCTCTTTCAGCCCTGTTTCTTCTACCTCATAGCTCAGTGGCTCTTTCTTAGCCCAGGCTCTTTGATCTTGCTGTTTCAAGCGATGAATCACTGCTTTATTATATCAATTGTGCTACCCACTTTGGGTGGATTTGGGACACTGGCATGCTTCTGTTCTCAGTCTCCTGCTTGGATTTGGTTCAAATTCTGCTGTATTTGAACACTGTTCTTCATAGATTGTGATTTGGAGTTGTAGCTGTTTCCTAGCTTTGTCACAGATGGAATGACTTTTGTTTTTGCTTTTTATGCTTTTGGTTGTAGGGAGGATATTGTGAAAAGGCAGAAAACTAAAACTATACAAAACCTTTATTATTACACCTTAGGTAACTTTAAAATGTGAAACCCACTTACCAATCTTTCTCCCTTCGTGTCTGGGTCAGTGTCTGGGTGAAGGGGGCTAGGAGAGCAAAGATATAGGGAAAGGACTTTGCTATAAAAATGTTTGCAGGCATCTCTGTTTTCCAGAGCAGACCCCAAATCCACCTGGCAGGAACCTTCAAAGCATGGATTCCCTTTGTATTCTGCAAAGATCACCAAACCCTCTGCTTTATCACACAGGTTTATCAAACAGGCTGACTCCAAGTCAGCTAAGATGCATGACTCCCGGTATAGATAAACTCACAGGTTTACACTTGAGGTCGTTTCCACAAACCCTCTTTATCGCAGGTGTTTACCAGGGTCACTTGTCCACAGCTGAGGCCGTGCTGGCTGTCGTTCTTCAGGACCTGATTCATTGGCGTGAGTCCTGTGTGTACTTACCCTCTAGAGCCCTAGTCGCCAGAGTCATCACAGAGCATTTATGTAAACAGTGTGAAGAAATTGAGGTTCAGAGGAGTTAAGTGACATGTTCAAAGACAGTAATTTAGGCATTTCAGAGCAAAGGCTCACCCCCATCTTCTTAAGCTCCAGGTGTTTTAAAATTTTTTTTAAATTATATATATGTAATCTTCTGTAACTGTCCTGGGAGGATTGTTGTTATTTCTGCACTGCAGATGCAGGAACTGAAATCAGGGAATATAAGTCACTCGCCCAAAGTGATATAGATGCTAATGGTAGAGCTGAGCTCAGGTCTTCTGCTTTTACCAGGGCCTTTTCCAGTACAAAAGGCTGCAAACTGGCTATGCGGATTATCCAGTGCTTTTCCCCTCTCTCGACCAATCAGTACCAATCATACTTCCTTGACAGCGTTGCTATATTTTAAAAATCTTGTATATGCTATACACATTCTTCTGATAATCATTTGAATTACTCAAAATGGAATAGTTCACTTTTCTCTACTATGTCCTCAGGCTCTGGAACTTTGTGCCCAGTGCTTGTGAATTTTTAAAACTTTTCAATCCTTTTTGCTCTCTACCAAGGCTGTTTCAGACTTTGAAGAAAGCCAATGGGGAAAATCCATGCTTATTTAAAAATCCCCTTTTTATACTGTTCTAAAAAGTCAGCAGAGGACTAGAGATTTGGAGAGTTCTTCCTAAAGCCAGCATATGTTAATTACTCAACTGTGAGATACTGAGTTAGAGGCTCTAGAAGTTAATAGACTTGTGTTGTAACGATTGCACTACTGTGTTTAATTTTCTGATCTTGTTTCAATTATCACTCTACCTTGAAAAACACTGCATTGCTCTACTACCTGGGGGCAGAGTTCCCATGAATTACCTGATGTGCTACACTCTGTCTGGTAGGTAGGAAAAAAGAGTCTTGAACTCTTTCAGAAGTGTCTGCATTTGTCCACCTGTATTGGGAGATGTTAAAAAGGTATCTTAACGTGCCAGGAAGATCAGCTGATTTGAGGTCAGAACAAGGGGGCAGACCTCGTACTATAAGGTTACTGGGGAGCTGGGCTTGATGGCTTCAAGCCATCTTAGAACAAATTCTAACATATTTAAACAAAACCTGAATCATCCTCTCCAAAGCATCTTTGTTTGGTATTTTAGACTCAAATGAATTTCAGCCTTAAGGGAAATTAAATCAAGAAGGTGTTGTTTTTTTAAATTTATAATTATCTGATTGCAATGTCATTTGAAAAGAATATTTTCTTTTTGATTTTTAACAAGGAGAATGCATGTGTATAGTAGCTAGTCATTTAAAACCTGTTAACACCTAAATGGTGGATTCAGTTTGACTAAATACATTCTTTCTGCTCTAGTATAAACAAAACTGCCTTCCCTGAGGGACTACACTAGTGCCAAAGTTGAAATACCAAGATTTTGTTTTTGTTTTGTCAAAGCACGGTTATATGACCTTGTTTTTTCCTTTTTCCTACTTAAGGAGATGTAACTCTAGACTTTATAGTATTCTAGATTTATCATGCAGCCCTTCTACTAATCGCTAGTCTAGTAATGGTTAAAGTTTCAGCTGTCTCTGCAAAGCTGATTACACAAAACTGTTTCGATAGGTATATTAGTCAGCCAAAGGGGTGCTGATGCAAAATACCAGAAATCTGTTGGTCTTTATAAAGAGTATTTATTTGGGATAGAGGCTTACAGTTACCAGGCCATAAAGCATAAGTTTCTTCCTTCACCAAAGTCCATTGCCACGTGTTGGAGCAAGACAGCTGCCGACATCGCGAGGGTTCAGGCTTCCTGAGTTCCTCTCTTCCTGGGGCTTGCTTGTCTCCGGGTTCAGCTCCTCTGCTCTCTCCACAAGCCCAGCTGTAGACTATGAGGCTCCCTAGGCTTTGCCTCTCTCCACAAGCCCAGCTGTAGACTATCAGGCAAATGGCTCGTTTCTCTTCCCGGAGCCTTCTCTCCTTCCTCACGACCAAGCTCCTCTGTGTGTTCACTTCCCAGGGCTCCAGCATCAAAACTGCTTCAACTCTGTTCTTTGCCTTGCCTTTTATATTCGATTCCCCACCCACCAAGGGGTGGGGCTCAACGCCCTTCTGACCTGGCACAGTCAATGCCCTAATCATAACTCAATCATGCCCAGATTAACAGACCGGTTTACAAGCATAATCCAATATCTATTTTTGGAATTCATAACTATATCAAACTGCCAAACTGCTACAGTAGGGTTACCTGTGGATGATCCTATTGGACTGCCCACATGCCTGAAATGATAAAACTGACTAGGCCAGATTTTTCATTTTGTTTTTGGTACTGGAAAACCCATGTAATTGTAATTGTCTTCCTTGGCACAACCTTCTTTTAGAAAATAACCTGAGGTAGTTCCTTCTTCAGAAATTGTTAGGCTTCGAGGCCAGAGACTCTTTTCTTGGCCACAACCCACAGACTACAGCATCTGTGCCCTAATCAAAGGTAAACGTCTATGAGTGAGTCTTAACCCGAGATTCGCAAATGGATTTCAGGAACATTGGTGCATAATTCTTTGAAAGGGTCCAGAGTTTTATTGAATTTTCTAAGGCTGGATTTCTTAAAATGGGCTAATGTATCACTCATAATTTCTACAAGGCTATAGAGCACTCAGCAGGCTCTTGGCAATTTTAGAAGAAAAGGTGATAACTTTACACAAGAATATTATACTTTTGAAATGTAAGATTACGTTTTCAGAGAAAAATACTTTAATGACAATGCTGTTAAAGATTGTGAATTTTAGGACTTTGTTCATTAGTCTACTTTAATATTTTGTAATCAAGATGAAGTTTTAAATGGTTAACTTATTTTTATATCATTTGTATGCTGCAACTATGGAATTTACCTTTATATTACGAGTTCATATAATAATATATTTTATTTATTGCTTATTTTGTAAATAAGCAATTTATAAAATATGCACTTATAATGCAAAATGGTAGTAATGTAAATACTGTAACTCCAAATAATATCCTAAATATACATAGTGAATAATCCTTCATTGCCAGAAAAGAATGTGAGGATTCTTTTCACATTCATGAGCTTGGATGAGTGAATATAAACTGTGATAATTTTGCACAAGCATAAAAATAAATAAAATAACCATAAAAATATTAAAGATTAAAATAAGGAAATATCTGAAATTTGTCCCTAACCTGTCTTATGAAACTTTGACAATCATGGCATGAACTCTTGGAAGTTTTCATGTCATTTTCAAAGCACAGTGACATCTCCACTAAAATCAGATTTTTTCCCAAAACAAGCACAACATATTGCTTTCTGTGATGAAACTGATATATTTTGATGCTGAAAGCAGGGAAGAAAACAAAACAAAACAATGGATCATAAAAAGTTATACTCTACTGCATACAGGTATATGTTAAGAAACCTATAAAACTAGCTCTAAACTAATATAAAATTATTTCCTCAACATATCAAATTAAAGCCCCACTCCCACTTGCTGGGATATCAAAGGGCTGCCTCCTCTTTGAAAAGCAGACTGGAAAAAATCTGCATACCATCCATTCAATGGAAGCTGAAATGTAGATGTATTTTTAGTCATTTACTCAAGAATATGATGTATGTATTAGGGAAAAATCATCCCCAAGAAATTAACCACCCCTCAAAGTCAATGAAACGCACAGGTATGAGTTTGAATTTCATTACACATGGTAGAAGTATACTGTACTGAGAAATTAAACAACATAAAACACTCTCAGTAGTTTTATTTGGCCAAGATAAAGTACCAGGGGCCAGATTTACTCTGCCACTTGAAACACCTTAAAAAAAAAAAAAAAAGACAAACTGTGAAACAAAGGCTTTCAAGACACTGGGCATCAGGCAATGAAGGATTTTGATCTTTCAAGATGGGCAAAAGGTAATATGAACTTTTGCCACAAATTACTGTCTGGGTATAGTTTCCAGAACAGAGCTAAGGGAGCAGGAACCCAGGCAGGCCCTACTGGTCTCCCTGAGTTGAGGAAACAGAACTATAAGCTAGAGTTTGCAGGTCAGAGTAAAAGAAAGAAAAGAGCTGCATATGGAGAAAGTTTTATAGATCAGCAGAGACTTCCCTTCAAATATTCAGTGGAATACTGGGAGGAAATTACTCAAGAGAACAGTGCCTTGAGCTCACACACAACTGGGGATATTGCTTATTTCCAACAGCCAGAGTGGAAAACCTAATCATGGTGCATCATTAGTGGACAAAAATTAACCCTAGATTAAATGCTGCTTTGATCCTGCCCAATGAAGATTAAAAGAAAGACCTGAAAGGACCAGGCTGCTTCTGAGTAACTTAACCATGTTCCAAAATGAAGCTCAAAAATGTTTATAGGAATACAAAAGTATCCAGCATCCAACTGGTAAAGAACACAACATCTGGCACCCAACCAGGCCTACAAAGAAGCAGAAAAATACAATCTATAATGAGGAGAAAAATCAATCAAAACAGACCCAGAAATGACACAGATGATAAACTTAGTAGAAAAGGGCACTAAAAAGGTAATTATAAACAAATTCCTTGTATATGAAAAGCTAGAGGAAAGATTGAGCAAATTCAACTTCATGTGATGAAAATTGCAATGTCTGAGATAAAAATACACTGGATAGGAATAATAGCATATCAGACACTGCAGCACAAAATATTAGTGAACTTAGAGACACAGGAATAGAAAAATCACAAAGAAATCACAGAGAGGAAAAAAGTCTTAAGTCAGTGAACTGTGAGACAAATTCAAACAGCAAAATATATGAATAATTACAGCCCCCAAAGGGGAGAAGATATAGGGGAACTGAAAAACTTTTTGAAGGAAAAAAAAAAGATACAAAGTTTCTAACCTTGTGAAAATTACAAATATTCAGATCCAGGAAGCTCAATGAACCACAAGCACAAGAAACATGAAGAAAACTACATCGAGGCACATTAAAATCAAGTTTTTAAAAACCAGTGAGAAAGAGAACATCTCAAAACACTCACAGAAAATATACACGTTATATTTAGAAGAACAAAGATATGTATACAACGTATTTCTCACTGAGAGTAGTGGAAGCAAGAGGACAGTGGAAAAGCATTTTTAAAGTAGTGAAAAAAACACTTGTCAACCTAGAACTCTAGAGCCCACATAAAATACCCTTCCTAAAAGAAAGTGAAATAAAAACTTTTTTCCATGCATACTAAAGCTTAAATAATTCATCACCCAGTGACCTGAAGTCCTTCAAGCAAAGGGAAATTATGCCAGATGGATAACTGAATCTATTCAGAGGAAGGATGAAGAGTGAAAAATGGTAACTGCATAAGTAGATATAAAGACTTTTTTCTTATTTAAAATTACTTTAAAGGAAAATTTACTCTTTAAATAAAAAATAATAATTCATTGGTATTTATAACATATGCCTAAATAAAATGTATAGAAACAATCGCACAAAGGCTGGGAGAGAAGAAATGGAACTTTGTCTTTAAAGAACATATGTAAAGAACTTTTGCAAAGTTCTTATACATGAAGTGATAAAAGGTCACATACAGGTAAATTGAGCTAAATTAAAAATGTTTAACATAAACTCTAAAGCAACAAACTAAAATATCATTACAAAGAATTAAGGAATTAGAAAAAGGAAAGCAAATGAAACCTAAATAGAACAGAAGAAATAAAATAAAGATCAAAATGGAGATCAATAAGATAGAAAACAAAACAAATAGATAAAATCAATTAAACTAAATGCTGGTTATTTGAGAAGATCAATAAAATTGACAAACCACTAGGTAGGGTAATCAAGAAATAGAAAAGACACAAATAACCAATATCATGCATGTGATAGGTGACATTATTACAGACTGTACAGATATGAAAAAGTAAGGAAATATGAAAAAAATGACTAATAAATATTACAACTTATGTGAAATGGACAAATTCCTTGAAAAAACAAACTCTGAAAGGTCACAAAATAAGAAATAGATAACCAGAATAGCCATATATCTTATGAATATATTAAATTTTCAATTAAAATTTTAGTTAAATAAAACCTTTTCATAGACATCTGGTTTCATCTCTTATACATGAGTTTAGAAGTTGTCATTTCCATCCTTATAATGAAAAGAAAAAAGCTGAACAGACTGAAAATCAGTGACTTTTTTTTGTACCTAGCCAAGAACTGAGATATCAGGGTAAACCACCACCTCCAAATCTGGAGAGAGAAGCACATCCAAAGAGATACAACAACGTACATCTGCAAATTTAGAGCAGAAATTTTTGGAGCTATAAACTCTGGTAGGAACACTTAAATGGTGATTTTGATGAATTGCTTGAGACAGTGTAGACATGCATGAGAGGGAGAAACTCCTGGGAGCACAGGGTTAGGGGGATTCCCACACTTATAGTAATCTTTAGGGAAATGCAAATTAAAAACACAATGACAGAGAGTGGTGTAGCTCAGTGGTTGAATGCCTTCTTCCCATGTATCAGGTCCCGGGTTCAATCCCTGGTACCTCCTAAAAATCAAAACAAAACAAAACAAAAACACAATGAGATATCACTATACACTTATCAGAATATTTAAAATTAAATGAACTGTCCACATCAAGTTCTGGTGAATATGTGGATGAATTGGAACCCTCAGACCCTGTTAATACAAATGTAAAATTGTACAAGCATTTTGGAAAACAGTTTGGCAATATTTTAAAAGTAAAATATATACCTACTGTATCGCCCCAGCATTCCATTCCTAGATATTTACCCTCAAAAAATGAAATCATATGTCCAGGCAGAGACTTGTACATGAATGTTTGTAGCACATCCATGCAAAGACTTGTATGTGAATACATGGCGGCTTTATTTATAATAGCCCCAAATTGGAAATAACTCATGTCCATAGGCAGTTTAACTTATAAACTATGATATATCAATATAATGTTATACTACTCAGCCATAAAAATAACTATTGATAAAAATAAAAAATGTACAAATCTCAAAATAATTATTGGTGAGTGAAAGGAGCAAATAAAAAAAAGAGTACATATATGCTGTATGATTCAATTTAGATAAAGATCTAGAAAATGCAAGGCTATGCAGCAGGAAGCAGTGTGAAGTGACTCCATATTTCCAGGTCTCAGTAATGGGTCAGGAACTAGGTCAGCAGAGGTATCAGAAGCCCTCCCGGACCTGATCTGGTTCAAAGACTTGAACGAGGTGGAGCTACAAGAAGAACGATACTGATCAGCCATGTTTGCGGCATGTTGGTATTTTCACCCCATCTACTGGGTTTACATTAATATAAATGCTCACATTCATTTAGGCTGGGAAGTGTTTGTCATATGATCTTATACTATTCTATATGTTTAAAATATAAAAAACAAAACCAAAAGAATCCGACATTAATGATCAATATTATACTTGGATAGAAAGCGAGCCAAATTCGCTATTGGCAAAATTCCTTCACATTGGTACCAAAATGGAAGAGCAATAACTAGTATGTTTGCAAGCTAGCATGATTTCAATTTAGAGGATTATAAATTAGATATGGGTATATAAAAGGTGCATTTTTAAGGAAGAAATAGTCAGTGATTTTGGTTATTTTTCTGTTCATCGTTGAATGAACAGATGCTACAGGGAAGACAGTTTTGATTTTTATGAGCTATAATTAAGATGAAAGAAGCCAGAGCTATATATGAAGCAAGATGGGATTTGCTAGGTGAATAAGAAGTTGTACTTGCGTATGCACCTATACATGGTCTAATTCAGAGCATAATTAGTGCCTACGTTAGGCTTCTTACTGTTGTGCTCTGTAATAATAAATGTGTTCAAATATTAACCACTTAGACTGGCTTCTCATTATCCAAAGCAGGGTCAGATCCAGGCATTGTGAGACCTAAAGCTTATATAATTTTAGAAACTCTCTTGAAGATAAAGAATATAAAATGAAAAATGAAAAATTAGTAACTAAAATAAATATTTATCTTTTCTGTTTACATATTCACTATCTAAATATTCTTAGATACTGTGATTCTAATTCATGATTATATCTATGATTTTGACCATCATAGGTTATAGTTTTTATTTTAATTCATAGAAATAATTTTTTAAAAAATAATTTATTTATTTATTTTTTAAAGATTTATTTATTTATTTATTTATCCCCCCTCGCTGCTTGTGCTTGCTGTGTCCATTCGCTGTGTGTCTTCTCCATGTCTGCTTATCTTCCCCTCGCTGTGAGGTTCCGCTGCATCAGCCCCTTGCGCTTCGCGGGCCGGCCTGCCCTCACAAGGAGGCCCCGGGAAGCGAACCCGGGGTCTCCCATATGGTAAACGGGGGCTCTATCGACTGAGCCACTCCCGCTTCCCCATAGAAATAATTTTTGACATGTTGATGTTTCTGCCAGTCTACTGATAGACATTGATGACAAAATATTGGATAAATTAAAAATAAAACCAGATTCACATGCTATAACAGAACATAAAGAAATACTTTTCAGACCTCAGTGCAACCAAAGGAATCCAGTTACTTCCACCTCCCAAGTTGATGCATTTGGTAGTCTGGTATGTGAACATATCTTTTATCTATGTAATATCTTCTGGGTTGCTAAAAATGGTAAACAGTAACAAAGTTCTCCACAGTTTCTGGGTTCACATTCCATCTAAATATATAAAACTATCTGAAAAAGAAATCACTATACCCTTAATGTTATTAGTGAGTGTAGACTTTTAATAGAATTAAAAACTAAGAAGAGAAGCCTGTTAAATAAGAAACAACCTATGGCTTAAGCTATTTTTCATGACCCACATAAAAACACATTATCTTCATGCTTACTGAAACAAAATTATTGTTAACAATGTCGTAAAAAGTATGCTTTTTATTATTTAAAAAATTTAAAAGCACTGCTATAAAATTTTTACCACAAATTGCATATGTGTAAATGTCATTTAGTGGTCTGAAGATGTAAAACCTGGATAAACCTTTCTCTAAGTTTCCTCTGACCCCCAAGAGAGTAAGACCCACTTAGCTAAAGACTGAACCAGAGGTCTATAAGGTTTCCCAATGGAAGAACAAGAACTGCACTCGAGACATCAAATAGATGAAAACATTCTTTCCAAGTAAGATTCTCTTTTTCGGGAGGATATGAAGGTGACATCCATGCAAAGGAAAGCCAGGAGGAAGAGGCACAAAACCATATAAATGGAAGCATGCAAAAAAAAAAGAAAAAAAAAAGAAAAAGGAAATTAATACATGGGCACAACAGAGACTTAAGAAGAAGAACTGAGAACTTATTTCTGAGAAATAACAAGCTTATCAGGGACAGGGCTATTGTAGGGGCACTATAGCAATTTCAGTATTGCAGCTGATTTGTTCTAGTTCTCCCTGAGTCCTGGATCACAAATGCTGAGATGGCTTTTGTCTTACTAACTTTCCCCCTTTTCTTTCCAATATTCTCATAACTCAAGGGTTAATTGTCCTGGAAATTGCAGAGGCCCTCTCTAAGACAGAATAGCTCTAATGTAAAAGCCGTCCTCTTAAGGTAATCATTTTTGATGAGTCATGTCATATTTGCAAACTATATTTTCATTCTCGAGTTTTTGTTCCTTTATAATTTCAGTTCAAAGTTTTGCATTTATCCAGCGGAACACTAAACCAGTTATCACTCTGGTGAGTTGAGGACATGCTAAAGTTATTTAAAATTAGAGATTGGAATTTAAGATGAAGGCCAACAGACCCAAAGGAGCTTTTGTGTGTAGCAGTGATATGAATTAGCTGGTATGTTAAACTAGCTGTATTCATGTGTAAAATGGCCAAGAGTAGAAGAACAACCATTAAATATCATGAGGTGAAAAAACACTGCCATTTATAACAATAAATGAAGAGATTGTGTTTAGTTGGTTGTAGAAAGTTGTAGAAGAAATTTTAGACAGAGTAAGGTGCAAGCAACCAAACAGGTTTTGATGAAGACGTGGAAGCTAAAAGAACTTATTAAAAACCATACTTTCATTCTTTGTGAACTCAAATTGCAGATAACTATCAACAGACAAATTAAAATGTAAATAATATAAGAAAGGCCCCATTCCACAGTGATTTGAGTTTCAAAGGAGAAATGATTTTTTTCTTTTTCCGAAGAAGATTGCCAGAGAACTTTAAACACAGCAAGGCAACCCATTAACCTTTGATGCTTTCTCCAGATTGAGTTGTTTGGGAAAGAAGTCAAGTTCTGTGTTCTCACAGAAGCCGGAAGTCAACAGCTCTACGTATTTACACGGTCACCTCCTGGCTTCCTCATCAGGAAAAAAAATGGAAAAACCCAGCCCAGACAAGGGGAAGATCAGAGATAAACGGATCAGTGCGTGGAGACAATTCTGGATAACATGGGGAGTTTTGTCTGCGAGGTCATATTTCATATGAAATGTGAAGACACTGAAATCATCCAGCAAAAATCACCAGCTGTGCTTTCCTAGACATGGGGGAAAATGTCATAAGTTCACAGTAATTCAACACATCTCTGGGAAGGGGAAAAGGGAACTCACATTTACTGGGCACTTGCATTTAACATATAGATTCCCTGTTTTCTATGTGATGAGAGGTGACAACTTTGGCTTATCTCGTCTAAGGAAATCTTGTTTTCAAAAAACCCTCAAAGACATACTGGTAACCACCAATGATTGTCCATTTATTTGTCTCCTCTGCTAGACTTTAGCTCCTTGAAGGTCTGGACCATTACCCAATCCCTGTAGTCTGGGAATAAAAACATTCCCAGAGTAGTCTTTTGAGGAGCACAAGATGCATTTGACTCTGTCTTTCTGGTATTGGTAAAGCACAATGATGGACTCAAGTCTAACTGTGGTTACACTAGGGAAGGAGGTATAGGTATACGTGCCTCTTGTTTTTTTTCTTTCAGTCCAGAATCTTGCCATTCTCTGCTACTTTTCTGCTTCCTGAGGTTCCCTTCTCATTTGGTCCTACCTGTGAGGCTGGCCTGTGTCTGTATTCAGGTATGAAATGAATGTGCTGTGGGGAGGCATTTACCCTGAATATCTGACAACTGGAAATCAAAGAATCAAACCTGGAGAAATGCTCTTATGCACTGTGTGCAAGAGGAGAGGCTAGACCAGAAGTGGGGAAACGGGGTCCTTAGAGCTATCAGAACTCTGTGTGTGCTGTCTCAGCGGCCGTCTCACTCTGGCTAAGCCCTGTGCCTCAACACTGACCTTTGGCCTAGCTAAGCAGCTTTCCAGGCCTGGGGAACAAACTTCCCCAGGACCTAACCCCACATCTCTGGCCACCATCCGCACCACACACACACCTCACCCCAAACCCATAGCTGGTCCCAAATGATAAACTAACCATTCCACCTCCCTTGGACCCCCTGTCCCTTTTCAAGTGGGTTTGCTTTAAACAAACTTTGACTCCTGCAGGAAATCTACTACCCTCCACCCCTGGAGCAATAAAGGCACAAGCCCACGGATCCTTCTCACTCTACTCGTGCACTTCCCACCTGCTGGTTGAGCCCCCTATGCTGATGGTGTTTCCTGATGACTCCTCATGGCACCTGTCCCTCCCTGGGACCTATAAATAACAAATTCTCTTCTCATGCATTATGGCATCCATGTCCCATTGTATCACACCTGACCTCCACCCAGACCCAAATTTAAAATTCAACTTAACCAGTTCGGAACATGGGTAGTGTCTCAACATAGGAAGGAGGGAAGATCAGAAATACTCTGGGAAGCAGTATGGAAAGGGAATCAGGTTGAGTTAGTTTAGATTCTTTTGGTTGCAAGCAACCAAAAAATGACTCTTGCCAGCTTAGCCAAAGATAGGATTGACCAAAAGGATATTCAAGCATTTCTCAGAATCCAAGGAAATGTTGCCTCCTTCACTCTTGGGAAAGGCAGGAACTGTGTCCGTTTCTGGGATCTTGCCAGGTTTTGCCCTTCCTCTTACAACCTACCTTTCTTTGCCCTTGTGATGCTGGGACCGGGAGTCTGCAAGGCAGATTTCTGCTCTGCCAGGGGCTCCCGTTAGATATTTCTGGTGGCTCGGGATAGAGGAAAACTGCAAGGCTGGAGGAGGAAGATGAGCTTGCTCCTTCTTGTCTGCTTTTGGTCCTCTCGAGACCACCCAAACAACTCCTTGCAGATGCTGCAATTTGTCCCAGGATGGCTTGGTTTCCAGTTTGTAGTTTTTCTGGCACCTGCAGGACCAGCCTCGTTGACAGTTGCACTAGCTCCCTGGTATCCCCTTCTCTGAGATTGGAGCTTCAGCTCCCTGTGGCTCTTCCTCCAAGTTTTGACAATTCTAGCCTCTTCCCTTTGTTTCCTGTTCTTACTAACTCTATTTTATCTTAGTATTCTCTTTTGGCCTTTTCAGATCTTCAAGAGCTACTTAATTCTTTATATAAAAATCTCTTGTTGAAATGCCTGGGGTGGATTCTGTCTCATAGATAAATACTGACTGATCCTGGGACTCAGCAGAAGGAGGTTATGGACAGTTTGTTTTTTTCCAGAGCAGAGAACAATCAAACCTTGTCTCTGGCCCTAAGGTTTACTTTTGTTTCAAATGTCCAGGATGGATAGATTGATTAGCTCAGTTTACATCAGGGGTCTATTCTTGGATCAATCAGCTTTGGTGAATGGGCAAGTGTCAGGTTGTTCAGATGTGGTACACTGAGAGCTGGCCCCGGAGAAGGAGGACATCTGCTGTATAATCACGAATTTGGGTAATTATACAATCCTAAGTGATTTCTGAATCTCCAATGAGATAAAATTATATTCCATATAGATTCAGTATTAATTCTATTATTCCATATTTTATTATTTAAAAGTTGATATATGTGGATGTTTTTAGTAACTCAGAATATTCCAACTTCTCCATAAATTGCAGAGTTTAAAATAACTAGTTTCCAGGACGGTGTTTATGCCAGGGCAGTTAACCACTGTATACACTTTCTTCCCTTGCCCTACGTATGTATTTTATGCTAGGCCAAGTACACTATCATCCCGGTATTTTAGCACTTATCTTGGGCTTGTTAGTTATCTGTAAGTATGTGAGTCTGTCTTGATTAGAATCTGAGCTCCTAAGAGCAGAAATCATCTTTTTATTATCTTTGTATTCCTGGGACTTCATGTTATATCTGGTAGATAGTAAGTGTTTAGTATCTGTTTGGAAGATGATTTTTTCCTTTTCAAGAACAGAATACTTCATAGGCTAATATGGTTAATATGAAAAGAAAGATAGTCATTTAAACATTTTTGGCCATGATGGGATTCTATGGAGGATACATTTCCTTTTGGTACTACATAACTAAAAGTATTAGTAATGGATAGTACCACATGCAACTTGATATTTGGGCTAAATTTAGAAAATGGGCCTGAATTCACAAATAGCCACAATGATTGCATGTCTTGATTCTCCAACATTGTCAACTCCCTCTATATAGGGTATAGAATTTGCTTTAAATTTGTTTTGGATATGTCAATGTATATAATGGTGCTACACACATGTTTAATAGATGCCTGTTGGGTGAATGCTAAGTGAGATGTACTACATTTTAATTCCCCTTGGTGATGCTGATGACAATAGTAAACAGCTAAAATATTGGAATAGTAGTATCTTTCCTTTATTATCCTTGGTACCATTAGAGAAAACCTGAAGTTGAGGTCAGTGGAGTGTAATTTTTAAGGTTAATTTTATTATTAGTTAATAAAATGTTTACACTAAGGTTATTTTTGTGAAATAGGGAATTTCAGTGGAGCTGAGGGCCAGGAAAACAAGGGTGCTTGAGTCTTCCCCTGGATGAGGTCTGTAAAAAGTAACAGCAGAAGTTCATGATTTCAGATTCATGATTCAGAATAAAGAGGCAGCCCTCAATATACCCCACAGTTTGAGGGACAGTAGCTATCACTGCAAAGTAGGAATTCAAAGAAAAATAAGTGCTGCTATTAAACAATAGTTAAAATATGTTTGCTATGGAGGAAGCATAAAAGGGACGATATAATCCTGATTATGCACTCAGAGGAAAACTTATTCTATTCCGTGTACCTGGCTTTCGAAAGCTTTTCTTGCCATTGTAACTAAGACGGAGTGGTTTAGCCCAGGATATTGCAAATGATGAAGTCAAACGCTGCAAGAACAGACTGAAATAAAACAAAGCAAATAAAATCCTTTCTGCTCTGGAATGCAAAGGAGTTGACTTTCTATTTTTGTTCTTGCACTTTGGTTTCAGATGTTTTTTGTGTTTTTAACAGAATTCTGAAGTCAAATGAAGTAAATGATGTAGGAAAAAGGAAATTGAAAAATGCTGCTACATTATAAAATACAAATAGACTTCAAATGGGACTTTCTATCAGTATTGTTTACATTCTAATTCTTCCCTGATAATTGTCCTTCTCTTTCTCCTCCTTCTCCTCCTCCCTGTCCTCCAACTCCTCCTTCCCCTCCCCCTCCCCTCCTTCTCCTTCCTTTTGTTCAATTGTTTTAACTCTTTAATATTCTGATTGCTCACTTATGCCCACATAT